>DVZL01000122.1:0-29136 GCA_018236625.1 Lasaia peninsularis
AAATATAGCCTATGTTACTCGTGGATAATGTACCTTTCGAATGGTGAAAGAATTTTAAAAATCGGTCCAGTAGTTTCAGAGCCTATTCATTACAACCAAACAAACAAACAAACTTTTCCTCTTTATAATATTAGTATAGATAAAATATTTGAGCTTCAACGGGGAGATAATCTCAGACTAAAATTGGCAGTACGAATGTCAACCATCTTTAGTGTTCATAAGTAAAAAATATGTCTTTATGCCCGTAGCTCCGTAAGGGGTAGGCAATTTGCACTTTGTTCTTAGTAAAATAAACTATAAGAAACGAAATATGCGTCAAACCTTTCTAATATTATAAAAAACTCTTATTTAAAATATTCTCATAGATTGTTGGTTTTCCATATTGTTTCACAGCTCTTTAGATTTTAGGAGTGACTAGAGGTGGTCATTATAACAATAACAGATAATATAACACATTATTCTTGCGCAACCGATAACGAAATTATTGAATTCTTACTTATCCTGTTATTGTTGTTGATTGTTGTTATAACGAATAACAGTAATGAAAGGTAGTAAAAAAAGCTTCTCGCTTCTTTTACTGTGATTTTGTACCTTTTGCCAAATTGAAATAATGTCAATATAAAAGTAAGAGAGATAGTAAAAAAAGCTTCTTGCTTCTCTAACTACGATTTTATACATTTTGCCAACTAATAGCTAATAATATAATAACAGTTTATGATAACAGTTATTAAAAAATAACACAATAGTATAATTCGTTTTTGGCATATAGCCGTTGTTGCCACCTCTAGGAGTGACCTAAACTTACCACGTAGTCCCTTTGCTTGCAGTGTTCGCCGACGACCCCGATGTAGTGTTTGACGGCGCCGGGTCTCAGCTGTAGTTCCCCGACCGAACGGTACGCACCTTCGATGTTCAATATATCTGGAAAAAATAACATTTAGGTTTAGATTTAAACTCCAAAAGTCATATTACGTATCGTTAAAAAAACTAATTATTATTTTGGTGTATATTTTTTTAATCTTGCCGTAAAGTTTAGTCGACGTAGTAGTTCACGAGTCTACTTAACTTTTATAGTGAATATTCATTTTTTTTAATCAAAATAGGATAATTTTGTTATGAAAAAAATATTTACATTATATGTTTGTTACGCGACTGCTCCGTCAATTCTTCCTTCCTTTTGTCGATTTTTTTGTCTCTACTTTAATATAAATTTTACGACGCTTCAAAATTCAAAACTTTTTTAATATGAACAAAAAAAATTATGTAACTTGATGCGATGTTCGTTTTTTTTGCAGATTTTCTGCATTTAAATCAGGAGTTCCCAAACTTATTTCGTCTAATTCACTTTAAAAAGCAGTTATTTTGTAGTGTCCTCCATTTATTTTCCACCTTCATTTTTTCTGCGTTCCTCACCGCCCCCTCTAGGTCTTCAGAGCCTACAAGGGGGCCACTTTGGGAAAGACTGGTTTAATTTATCATTTGGATGTTTAGTTGGTGTAATTATTTTTTCTTAACACCTACCTAAAGATATCTTGAGATTGTTGATGACTTCGACAAACTTCTGTTCCAGTTCGTCGATGCGTTCGTTTTTGAACTTGATTGGCTCTACAAGGTCGTCGTATCTGCTGTCGTCGTCGAATTGAACTTTAGCACTCTTCAGTTTGACTAGAAAAATAGAAAGTTACATTATAGGTAGCTCGCTGATGATGATAAACGTCACTCAGCTTATAGCAGTTGGAAATAAATAAAATAAGCAGAGATACATATGCATCAACTATTTGCCGATGATATTGAGTCCCTTGATATAACAAATGGTAAGTCCATCGTCATATCAGACACTAATTTAATCACAGGCAACGTTGTGTTATTCCGATGAACTGTGAAAACTTATAAAAACAAGTAGCCCTATTCGGGAAGCGAATTCGTGAAATTAAACTCACACACGGACTACGCTCCACGACAAAGGCGATATAATTTCGGGAAAATTTCAAAATTTTTAAGAATGCTGGTTCTATAGAGAAATTATTAGGTTAACTTTATTTGGTTTAAGAGTTCTAATTTAAAACCTCAACGATGTTCTTGGTCATAAAACGGTTAAAGTCTTACTCGTTTTGGAGATAAATAAAGTTATCGCTGAGGTGAAGCTATTTAAAATCTTTAGTGTCTATAACGTGTATTCTTTGGAGAAAAATATCTATGCATATGCATCAACAATTATTGAAGTGTGTTTGTCTTCTAACTGTTACTTATACTCACGGTCAGTATCATAGAGGATGGGATAGGGGTATTTGGAGGTGGCACCCACAAGGAAGACCTTCACGTCAGTAATGCGCTTGGCTTTCAGCTGGTCGATCACTTGTCCCACTAGTGGCACCAAGATCTCCTTGTAGTTCTTTTCATTGGACTGCAACATAAATATGGATTATTATAGTCGTGTCAAGCAAGTAATTTTTTGACTACAAATATTGATATGACTACGTGTCTAACTTTCTTATTTACATATATTTTTGATAGTGATAAAAATATATGTAAATAAAAAATGTTAGATAGCGCTAAAAGCATTGTATTATAATCTTTTAGTCATACATATTTTAACCTAAGTGCTACAGGCTATATATTAAACATGGTTTAAAAAATAAATTATAATAGCCATATGTTCGAATGGGTAAATTCACCTATGAATAGACGACGATATTAAGTAAAAAAAAAGTACCTTCACGCCTATTATCAGATATATATATAGGCAGAGGTGTGCTAGTATATCCACGACTCCTAAGTCCAGTAGATATACAAGAACACACCCACGATTAGCCTAGGTACTAGGGCCCTGATGTGATAGGTGGCAAGCCTCTCGCCACTTCGGGCACATGCCAATCCCGGGCAATGTAATGCTTATTCAGAAAAATCTGAAAAGTATGGTGATATGTAATACCTTGGTAACTTCGACGTAAACGATGATATCGGCCTGTTTCGCGGGCAGTTTGACCTCGTAGACGTCCCCGACCTCCTTGGGCGCGTCGGCGTCGTTGCAGCGCACGCAGGCGGCGGGCAGCGCGGCCGGCAGCAGCCCCGTGACCGCGAGCGCGGCGTACCCGCGCCCGAGGTCGCACGCCTGCTGCAGCGCCGCCGCGCCGCCGCCGCTCGCCGCGTGGATGCACGCTTGTCTGCAATACGCAACATACATCTTAGTCCGTTAGTCTCGCTAAAACTCGAGAACGGCTGGACCGATTTAGCTAATTTTGGTCTTGAAATGTACGTGGAAGTCCAAAGAAGGAAGTCGATGAGAAAATATAACATAAATTGAAAGGAAAATACTAAAAACGACAATTTGATGTTTCCAAATAAACTGTTCTTACGTGTCAAACGTTTGATTGATTTTCATGTATCCAGTGAAACGAAGTTCACCGGGTCAGTTAGTATTTAATACAATCCATTTTAAAAAGATAAAATTTAAACTTTTTTGTTTTCGTTCCGTATCCTAAGGGTAAAAAAGGAACCCTATTACTAAGACTCTTCTGGCCGTGTTCCTGTTTGTCTGTTACCAGATTGTATTTCATGAATCGTGACAACTATACTATAGACATTGTAACTATATTTTACAGATGATGTATTTCTATTGCCGCTAAAACAACAAATACTAAAAACAGAAAAAATAAATATACAAAAGGTGTTACCATACAACAAACGTAATTTTTGTTGTTTTTATAGATAATGGTACGAAACCCTTCGCTCGCTGTCTCGCTTGTAGCAAGTGGCTAAGTTGCTAAAATTGTTTTTCTTAGTTTGATAGTCCTTTAATATTAAATTTGATAAGTAATAATTTATGTTTGATCATTTCACGAGGGTGAAGCCGCATTCAAGGAATTTTAATTTTTAAAAACTTATTTACTATCAATTGAACTGCAATATGAATAAAAATGTGTAAGATAGTTTAAAGAAGTGAAGCCGCGTTTGAGCAATATTCTTTATTCGCCTAGGCTTTTACAAGTAAAATATAGATAAATATCAAATTGTTAAATTATATTACGACTTGTTGTTTTCTATCTTTCAACAGCAACTTAAATACACTTAGACGCAGCTGTCAGGTTCCATATGTGTTTATTGTAGTAGTGTTTTAGAGACTAAATAGAAACAGCTGGTTTCCAGCTAAGGAGCAGAATTTATAAATGTTTACCTGAATGGATGGTTATCCAGCACTAAGCTCAAAGGTCTCAGTGGAGAGAGTCCACCGAAGACGGTCTCGCAGGCCGCTGGCAGATCTTGAACGTGCTGGTGGTGGGAGTGCTCTGGAGTCTTCGCTGGATGGCAACTGGCTGACATACGGTATGCATTACCGAAATCTGCCTCGTTGGTTACGATCTAAAACCAAACATCATCTATTACAACTTGTCTAAACACATTACGTTTTTATTATGCACATGATGTTTCTAAGGTTAAAACGGATACGACATGTTCGACATTCGACTGTCTGTTCAACTATCCTGTGTTTGCGTGGAAATTAATGCATTATTAAGCTATTTATCTACGATAAAGTTTTTTCTAAATTTAGCGTTAAAAATATAAATATATGTTCGTATGTAGCTGTACAAAGAAACTAATTTAACTAAAAGTACCATAGTACTTTAATAATGCAGATTTAATTTAATAATCCTAATGACAAATAACGAAACTGTTATCTTACTATAGTAATCTGTTAGTAAGATAACGGTGTCGTTTGAAAGAATGACTTCCATTGGTCATTGTTAACTTGATTTTCTAATTATGAGTGATTTGATTGGTTAATAGGCCAGCGGGTAACGTTGCACAACTGCATTCTTAACGCAAACGTACTAAAACATTAACGACAATATAAATCGATATATTTTACGATTTAGCCCGTTCTCAACTACGGATTAATGTACTAACGTACACTTATTTAGTTGATAATTAGTAAATATTCAGTTAAACTTCTAGTAGGTACCGACGTGCTACTTTTGTTACACAAGTACCGACGTGTGGTCTGACAGACACTTTGATAGTTCAGAATATCAAGTTACATGGGTTAGCGAAGACGTACCTCCCCCCTCGTACGTACTCTACCCCTTAGTTAGTCGCCCAGCAGCTTTCACTGAGAGTGGTTATTTCGGTATTTGCGGTTAAGGTGAGTTTTGCCTTTTTATAAATTTCGAGTAGTCTGTCAGACCACTCGAAATTTATAAGATTATTTGTCTGTTTGTTTGTTACGGCTAATCCTTGGAACGGCTAGACTGATTTTGATGGAACTTTCACTGGTAGATAGCTTATGTTATAAGGAATAATTATGCTACTTTAATTTTAGAGTTACGTAAAATAATCTAATTCCAACACGGACGAAGTCGCCAACAGTTAGTCTTTTATATGTATTGATAAATAAATAATTATTAATAATATAGAAGGTTAATGAAATAATAAGTACCTTTCCATTGGGTAGTCTGAAGTCGTCGTATGGCTCGTTGTTGCCGTCTCCGAGAAGACCGCGCAGCTTGCCGAGGTAGAAGCCATTCACTTCGATGTAGCAAACCTGATGGAGAAATAATACTATTAAGTAAATAACATTGCTTATCTACTCATTTTTAGTGAGAGTTATGAGTTTCGCACGTATCAGGTTAAATGTATGTCAGTATTTAATCAAAGTTCATAATCTATATTTTATAAACATCTTAATACCATAAATTACATTTTTAGAATATCACATAATATTAACTAATAACATATTGGAAACTCAATATATTTGTTATTTTATAGAATACCTATATTAATAATGAAAACATTATAGAATATTTTAAATTTCACATAGACGTTACAAGCGGTTGTTGTGACGCGTCTAGATTATACTCTAATTTACCACCGGATCGGAACGCGGTAATTCACTAAGAAGATCTGGCGAAAGAAACTCAGCGGGCTTGTCTTTTTTCTTATTTTCTAAATACATTAATGTTATATTATGTGTACTAAAATAAAAGAGATTCGAAAGAGGATATCGCCCGTATTTTGTAAAATTAGAGGCTTTGAAGTATTTCGTAGAAGAGTCTACGAAACCGACGTAAACGGATGAAGATATTAATGGACGTGGAGGAAGATAGGCAAGTATACAGGGATCGTAGCATTTGGCACTCGATACTCTCTGCCTACCCCGCAAATGACCTTGCGTGAATATATGTATGTATCTATGGTGAAGTATTCACCTGTAGAAATTATTACTCACCTCAAGTTTGCCAGTACAGAAGACCATGAGACCGTAGAGCGAGCCAAGCCCGATGCGGCCGTTGGGTTGTCGGAAGGCGAAGACGTCTTTCTCGATCACTGGATAACCATGGGCAGCACCGTTGAGGGCAACCTATTAAATAAGAATAAATAACTAATAAATAAACAAAATATAACTGGCCAAGTTCGAGTCGGACTCGCGCCCATAGTGTTCCATACTATTATCTGTAAAAACGGCAGAATAGTTACAGAGCTAACGCACGCTCCATAGAGCCCTCCATTAAATATTTCATTCTGTTTTAATGATTAGTTTTGTATAGTTGCAATGGAAAGATATGGTCTGTGAAACTTCCTAGCTATCACAGTCATGAGACACGGCTTTACCCTTTGGGTACGAATATAATAAAAATCATACGTAATTCAAGACACATTAACATTCTAAGAATGTTTCATAATGATAATTTTCTTGAAGCGTGTTTGACAAATTTATTCTAAGAGTAAATTGAAATAGAAAATAGATTAGAAATTAGTTTTAGAACATAGCGGACGGTCCACAACGGACCTCACATATACCCTAGTAATAGTATGGTAACATACCGTGTCTTCGAGGTCAGTGGCGGTTGTATTAATAATTTTCATTGTATTTCATCACATAATTTGAATTTATCATACCTGTCCGTTCTCCTTCAGCTCGATAGTGATGCCACTCTTGTCTTCCAGGATGAGAGCTTTGGGGTTTCCGTTGGCGAGTTGCAGGATGAGGGTGAAGTTCCTGTCAACGTGGTCGTGGACGAGGACGTAGCGGCAGTTGCCCGGGAAGGTGAGGTGCCGACCGTCGAAGGTGAAGATATGCTGACCGTTCACCACCACAGCGCGTACTGGAAACCAGCAAAATTATAATTCTTAGTTCAACTAAAGATTCTTTAACATTTAATAATTCCTAGCATTATTATTGGAAAATGATCAAGTAGTAATAAGTGAAATACGTCACCTGATAAATACTACAATATTAATATAATTAATTTAATATTCATATATTTAAGTATTATTTTGCTAACTCCCGATAAAAACAGCAGTATATTGCGAATCACTAATGGCCGTTTTCAATAACCTATCTATAGTTAGAGATAGGCTTACTAGAGTTTTGTTGCTAAGATATTTTTATTAATTATTGAAGAATAACAATGGTTGCCTGGTTGCTGATCTAAGGTAGCCTTATTCGTTGATAGGTTATTGAAAACGGCCGTAAGACACATAATGATACTATCGACGTATGTTTCGCTTCGCAACCAAAGCGTCTTCAGGAGAACTAGACTGTATTTGTGAATTTGTCGTGTGAACTTTTTTTTGGTTACATTATCAATAACACAGGGGCGTTGATAATCCATATTATTATTATCATTGTTAAGGTTTTATAGTCTTATTGGTTTAAAAATAGCACTATATTTAACTAAGTACAGTTATTAATACACATTTTATGAGATTTTAAACATTTAATATGCTAGAAGTGTTTCCATCAATTTAGTGAAAAAATATTTTCTTTATCCTTATTTATTCAAACCAACAAGAACACAGGAAAGAAATTCATTACTTCATGCATCAACGCAAGATATACATCACGAAAATGTGTTAAAAGTTGAACATGTTTTAAGGAAACTATTGTCTGATTTGCACAAGTATCTTTTTAAAATAAAAAAAAAATACTTACATTTGTTCGGTACTTCGTCAAGAGGGTTCAAACTTCTTGGTCTGTAAGCTCTGATCAGGGACAGGGGGTCCGGTATGTCACCGCGAAGGATTTGCGAGACGAGACTTATACCAGCCGAGCCTCCGAATGATGGGACTGTAAATGCCGAAGGACCGAAGAAAGAGCCCTGATGGAAAAATCAAATAGTCAATTCACTTATCATGGATATTATAATCTTCTAGGTATGTCTCTTTCTGATCTACTTAAGATATTGATGTTCAAATGAAAATACTATCCGATGCTGTTGCATTTCAGTCAGGACAGACCAGGTCAGAAAATACCAGGAAACTTACCAAACCAACAGTGGGGTAGGACGAGACTCCATACTGTCCGAGTTCCGTTCGGATGTACTGTGCCAATGACGTCACAGCGGCCACCAGCTTCTCGTACACTATCTTGAGTTCCGCCTGCTCGTCAATCTTTTCTTGTCTCAGTTTCTAAACAAAAAAATATATGTTAGATATTCATCCAGTGGAAAAGTTGTCAAAAATTAAATCAACTGGATCGTCTTTGTGATCGAATGGAGTTGGTAGGGCAACCATGTTCTTTTAAGTTTTTCAGTTTATATGAAACATAACGTTCGATTCGTCCCCGATATGACGACGGATTTGCCATGTCGGGGACAAATCCAACGTTGTTGAGACCTAATATCATCGGCTAATCGTGGTATACTATTGACTATTGGCGATATTTATTTATTTTTAAATGCTATAAGCTAAGTGACGTTCATTATCATCAGCAAGCTACCTATAAAATCACGTTTTCTATTTTTCTAGTCAAACTGAAGAGAGCTAAAGTCCAATTCCACGACGACAATCAAGTTTAAAATTGAACGCATAAATGAACTGGAACAGAAGTTAGTCCAAGTCATCAACACTCTCAAGATAAGCCTTTTTTAGAGGATATGAATTGATGATATTTATTTATAATTGTTTAAATCATTCAACATTCTGAACGACTGAAACTTTGAAAAACTGATTCAAAATTGTACCTTCTGTGCGTAGTTGAAGAGGGCGTCGAGGAAGTTTCTGCTCTCCTCCGTGGGCAGGAACTGTTGGAGGGTTTGCTTGGCTTCGTTCAGGAGGGCGAAGATCTGTTCCGGCACCGCTAGCTCTTGCCACTGTTAAACAAAAAGAAGCCTTTAAATGATAAATTTAAAATTATTGCAATAAGTATATGCCCAATAATTTTGTTTGTGTCTTTAAAATAAGCGAGTTAAAATGAATTTTTTTTATTTCATTTCCCATATTATCGTCTTTTCATTTTCGTTTATCTTTTCGCTTATTAATATACCCATTAAAATATTGCAAGATTTTTATATATATTGCATGTATGTTTATCAAGTGAGACACTAGGACAATAGCATTCGTTTTTCTTTCAAATATGCCAAAGTTCTACAGAAAAAACTCCAAAAAAGGGGTTTTACCAAAATGGAGTATGTCCATTTAAAGAATATGTATTACCTTTTCTTTGATCATGCTGATTATCGGCAACTCCTTGATCTGTTCGGCAACCTCGGAGAAGAACTGAGAGGCCTTGGCGCGCCATTCCTTCAACTGTGCCACCAGGATGCGGGTTAAGTCTAGAACATACGAGGGATGATATAGACGATACTGATGGTAGTTTTCTTAATGTCATCGCGACCGAAAGTAACGAAATACAGATGTTAGTTTTTGAATTCGATCTATGTTTTAGTTTAAGTTTGTCCTGAGGCTAATAATTGGCAGTTGCTTTGTTTATAAGAAGAGGTGATGAGTCAAGTAATTTTTAACATATATTTAAGCAATAAAATTCATCTTAACATACAATTTATTAATAAGTTGCAAGTTTAAATTTCGCTATACCATCGGGTGGAACTTATAAAATTTCATTGTACCACAGAGAGGAACTCGTAAAATTTCATTGTTCTATAAAGAGGAACTTTGTATACATATAATTTATGCTCGATTTGTATCTAAATTTACTAATTTAAATTAATAAATATCGTCGAGCCCCACAATTACTCGACGATATTAGGTGTCGGTTAAACGGTAAAATTTAAAAGAGCAAGTTGCCCTAACTGGAAATCGACTCTACTTGACACGAGGCAAAATTTGTCATTATATTGTGTAAAACGGACGAGGTTGCTTGGGAAAGGACTTGGCGATAAGGCCACTTTTGTGTACCATTTAGTCTCTAAGTTCTATTTTATATGTTTTTCCAGTTTTTAATTTTCTTTTGGTGCTCAATAAACAGTTATTATATTCTATTCTATACCTCTGAATATTTCAGTGAAGATACGGGTAAGCTCCTGTAGTTCAGGCTTATGGCGCTCGAAGAAGTCGATGACGAGGGCGCTGAAGTGGGCCGCCACGTCGATGACGCCGTCCAGGTACTGGTTTAGGGCCTTCGAGAATGTTTCGTACAGCTGCTTGACTTGTGGCTCCACCTGGTATCAAAATACAAAACCTTTAAGTACATCGAGCATGGTTGTTTTGTTACAATGTTTAACGTCTTCTAGTCTGGTTAAGATTTTTTGAATATCTTGAATGTAATAGAGTTTCTTTTACATTTTAATATGTATAGGTGAAACGATAATAGAAAAGTATGTGGTGAAGCTCCATTATAATAATGACTGTATAAGTAACTTTCAATTACCATTTATAGTGTAACAGTCGCATGAGTGTCCGAGTTATAGAAAAGACTGATGTAATTACCTGTTGTTCATAAAGGTCGCAAATCTTCTTGCTGGCGTCTGTGATGGCGTATACGACCTTATCAACTATCGGCTTCAGCGCGTTGACTGTGTCATCTATCACTCTGGCAACGATCTTGGCTAAGCTGTGTCTGAAATTAAAATATCACGTTATTGTTGTTGATATAACACACAAATCTTTACGACAGGTCTATTGCGGGGTAGGCAGGAAGTATTGAGCTCTAAGTATTACGATTCCTTCATTGCTTAGCTTTCTGCATATTCATTACCCTCTTTATATAAACACGCGAATTCAAAAAATCAAAAATTTTGAGGAAAATAAATAAATGAATAACGTCGAAAAAATTCTGAGGAAAGATGTAGAAAATTCTGAGGTAGCTATGTGCTGGTAGATATAAATATACTTACAATGCCTCAGAGATTTCCTTCAAAGAGTTGTCGTTGGTGATCTCCTGCACTAGCTTCTCGATGTCCTCGCTGTAAGCCTGGGCCAGCTGTTTGAAGGATGGCTCTACACGCCTCAGCACTTGTTTGAACTCGTTGCTGCCTTTCTCTCCTATCTCCTTGATGCGGTTCTCTAGGTTTCCTAGGTCCTTCTTCCATGCGTTCTGTTTTAAAATTAAAATATTCTTTATTTATTTGTATTTTAATTAAAATATTGTTTAGAGCAGTTTTGTTGTATCAATATTAACTTTTATTGGTGTTAGATCAGAAATATAAACAAATATGTTCATTACACAAATCTCATTTCCTATAACGAACTGTTCCCGACTTCATGACAGCAAAAATTCTAGTTCCCACCAGTAACTTTATCCCAATATTGCAATGAGAGGCGACAAGCGAAGTATAATTAAGTATGTAATACAAATTTGATAAATTAAAAAGTGTGTAAGTGTATCTGTTTAAAATATTAAACATTATAAAAAAAAAGGTAATGTCCAGTGGTAATTTTGGCTCTAGTCCTTTTGAGCCACAATACAAAGCGAAATTTTAAACTCATAATTGATATATGAAACATATATGTATTAGATAAAATGTCTAGATAAGGGAAAAATACAAATATTACCACAAAGTAAAGATAGTTTTCCCTGGAGAAACCAAAGTCATTCTTGACGAGGTTGTCCTCAACGAACAGAGCTCCGTGGACAATGTTTTTCTTGTGTCCAGGCAGCATAATATCTACGGACACATCCACTCGCTTTTCCGGCTCCAAGTGTCCGATGACAGAGAGTTTCCTGTCGGCTTCGTCTGCAAAGAAAATTTATAATAATTTTTTATATGATGCCTTTTTTTTGTTAATGTGATGACGATTCCGTATATTTGTTTTACCTCATATTAGTCTGAATTTTCTGTAATCTGTTAAATAGACCTGCCTCTTTTCCTGGCAGCATGTAAGAAGCGAGTATAAATTAAACAGATAATTACAGTTTACGTCGCTGATAATAGAGTTCTGTGGAACATGGTTAAGTAGGGGTCCACCGTCTTTCCTATTCCTGCCGCCACAGTGAAAATGTCGTGTTCTGGTCCAGAGGGTAGGGTAGCAGGTAGATGTGCACGTTAGGCCTCACACTACAGCCACGTGATAGTTCGTACAACACCTATGGTGTCTATGGGTTGTCAATTACCATCAGGTTGTCGCTATTTCATACATACAGATTCGTATCTTCACGCCAGGACCCACGCGGATTAGGGAGAGAGTAACGAGTGCCAAATATCACGTTCTCTGCACAACTTGTTTAGCTTCCTCCACGTTAATTATTCTCTTCATTCGAAAACGCCGGTTTCCGAGACTCTTGAATCTATCATCGGATAATACGCGAGCTACTTGATTATGAAATGTCCGTAGGTTTTCCCATGTACCTACATTCATCGCTGTTTTATACGTAAAAATATCCAAAAGCATGATATCGAACTCTACTGTTAACAAAGTTTTATATATAAGTTTTATATCAATATGCGGTGTATGTGTGTTGTATCATTACTACAGACAGCTATGACTTTGTTTGAATAAAATACTAATAGAGTAACTTACCACTGTAGCTGGTGCTGAATTCGTAGTACTGATAATCTTTAATGACGGCGTATACGAGAACAGGCTTGCTCTGGAGCAGGCTGAACCTAAGGTCGCCCTGCTGCAGGGTGTCCTTGATAGTGGCTGAACCGTGCAGGTCGATAATTTGAACAATCGGGGTATCGATCTGCAAAAAATACTTAAATTAGACATCTAATTTACATCAAGGAGTAGAAGTAAATTTCATAAAATTTTTCTTTTAAATTGATTTTTGAATAATTATTCAAATTAGATTTCTCTAATAATTTCACGCAATAGTCACCACTTTCGCAGTATCTCGTAAACTGTTTTACGTAAAATGTTTTACATAATTTAATTAAGATTTAGAAGCATTACTTTACATAATATGCTATTTCTATGTAATATTAGGGTTTCCAAAGTTTACTTTACTGATATATCATCATAATTATCATTATCATCATCCCCACATTTGAGCGTGGAAATCCTGGGTCCACGTGCCTTACTTACATGCACCTTCGGTCCTAAAGAACTACAAAATATCAGACGATAGCCAGCTTGTCTCCAGTTTAAAATACTACCAAGATGCAGTCCATGAAGGACAACTGCGATTTTTCACATAAAATGACTACCTATGCGTTATTTGTGGAAGCGATAATTAGTAATAATGAATGGAACCTTAAAAACTAATTTGGAACTCAAAGTTATGTTTGTTTATTTACCTCCAAACGATAAAAATGATTATAAGCCACTTACCACGAGTTTCACATGGACTGGACTTGCTTCTAAGAGGAATTTCGCTTCACGATCCTGAAAGGGTAATAATTGTTAAATAAATCCTCCAATATTGTGCTACTATGGGTTTATAATATCTATGGGAACAAGCACACGGCTCTCCTGATGGTATGAGATAGGATAGACATAATCAGTATTATAGGTGCGACGCTCTCCTATAATCTGGTTGTTAGGTCTAATGTGCAAGTATATCGGCTACTTTATCTACCAGACAAAAGAACACGACAATGTCATTATGGCGGCTGGAATAGTAGGGTGGTGGATCCCTACCCGGGCGAGTTGCAGCACAGAATTCTACCACCATGGTCATGTTGAGAGTGATTAAGTTAATATATATATCGCCTCTTGCGAGCTGCCTGGTTGGGAGGCAGTTGGTCTATTCTACTCAAGAGAATCTGTACTAATACGGGGAATAATTCCAATAGAATTCCAAAATACTTGAAGAAGATAATATTAGGATTGAAACTGAAATCGTATTCAAGTCTTTTTAGTTTCATGAATTTTGTTTATTTAGTTCTTTTTACTATTTCTGAAATACCATAAAGAGTAAGATAGTTGTTAAATTACCAAATAAGAATCAACTTGACTACGAAAGTGGCATTTAAAATATAGGAAAATAAGGTGATAATTTCTTTGCTTTTAATTTTCTATAAAATATTCCGAGAAATATACATTACAATGAGGGTTTTTTAATCGATTTTCGTTATTTGACATCTATTAAATTTATGTTTTGTCTGCGTCAAGGTATACTCTTCTGAAAATATCTATGATGTAATCACTAAAACCGAAATGATCTGATTATTTTTTGCTGTCATTTAATGAAAAAGAATGAAACATACTTTTCCTAAAGCTGAGTGTGACGCAGTGGCTGAAGTTTCAATTCTGAGGGTGTTATCACTTGGGCGTTTGTATGCTCCACGAAGTTTGATGAATGCTTCCTGTCAATCATACAACAATATTAGTATTTTAATCCCCCTTTATAATCGTGCTCTATATATAGATAATTCATCTCTTAACCAAAAAATGGTTTTGGATTTACGATCACAATTCATGAATTTAAGATAAGTTATAGAAATTTGGTTCAAACAAAAACTATGCAAAATATATTAAAGTTTTTAGATAGGATATCTATTGTAATACTTATTCATAGTCCTTTCAAATGTCTGCATTGTATAATTTACTTTCCTATTCTTCTTGATATAAAACATATAACTTTCAAATTATAAAGAAACCTACCAACTTTTTTTATATCCTACCAAAATCTGACTAAATCAAAGAAATATGTAAAGGATCAAGTTTCTGCGATCTTAATCAAAGGTATAACTTACTTTGCCCAGTTTAGGATGGCTGAAGCTGAGTAACGCAATGCTTTCTCCCTCTTTATCATTGCCGCTAACGTCAAAGTTGAATTTCGCAGCTGTCTTGTATTGAGGCTTGTTCTTGTCTGGGTACAGGCAAAGTTCTCCACGGATTGGGAACGGAAGGGTCTTGTCTGTGGGGTATTGTACTAAAGACTCCACTGCTAGGACTCGTTTGGGCAACGTGATAGTAACACCAGCTGGAATTTCTGGAAGCAAAATAATATTTTCATAGTTCAGTTAAGTTTTAAGATATATTTAACCAATAAGAACGATTTTAAATATTTTGTTTACTATTAAGAAAATGTTATTGGTATCAATAAGGACAATTTTTCAACCATATATTTGCTGAAGATTGTTTTTTTCTTTCTTTTTTGTTATTACGTGTTTGTATTTTTTTTATTTAACTTGAATGCAAAAAGTCAAGAAGACATATTACGAGTATAAAGACATTTAGGGAATCCTTTCTTTAGCATTGCAAGTTGAGGACACAGATGATGAAATAATATTTACAAATATAAATCGTCTCGGATATAATATTATCCAAATATATCGACAAAAATATTGACTTACTTCCGAACTCAGGAAGGCTGTAGGCGTGGAGATGGATCTTGTCATTTTCCCTGTTCACGTGGACGTCTAACTCGTATTGTGGCATTTTCTTATCGGAGTATTCCAATTTGGACTGCAGCCCGAATTCTGTCGCCAGACCGAGCTTGCGCAGGTCTATGCCGATGTTGAAGAGTTGCTGAAGACTTCCAGGTGCTGAAAATAATAAAATTAAGCGTTAGTATTAAACATAATATTGAAACACCTTGTTCGTAGATGCAGGTTATCGTATCAACCAATAGAAAAAACAATTTTGAAAATCCCGAAAATATTAAATTACCATATTAATAAACATAGCTTCCCGTCAGATCCCCTGCAGGGTAGGCAGAGAGTATCGAGTTTTGGATTTTAAACAAATTCAAACTTTATAGTGAAACAATCTTATATAGTGGTATATAGGTGGAATTGAAAAAATACCGCATATTATATGATCGTCAATGTTCAATCATATTAATATCTATACAATAAATATAAATTAATGGCTAAATTTGTTGCTAAACGTAAAACTCGAGAATGGATGAACCAATCTGGTTAATTATTTTTGCTGCTTTTGATGAAGTCCGAGGAAGGTTCTTATGAAAAAAAGTATGGATTATGTAGGGAAAATTTTAAGAAAAATGGGTAAATAATATTTTAGTATTTGCCATACAAACTTATTAACTGAAATTCAACGAGTCAGATAGTTACTAATAAAAATGTAGTAATTATTACAGTAACCTTGGTTATTCCTACCGCTAAAACTACAGTAGGTACACTCAACTGTTGTATTCGATGCTAAAGCAGGTGATGCTGAGGTGTACTTGTAAATTAGGTTTTAGAACTTGGACCTACTAGCAGTATTAGTGAAGGTTGTATTTAACCATTAGGACAGCTGATTCGTTGTAAATTAAAAAAAGGTTTCTTCTTTCCATTTTAACATTTGGCACCCAATGGGTAAAAGTGTAATCCTATTACTAAGATTCCGCTGTCAGTCAGTCTGTCATCAGCTTACGAACCGTTGTAGATAGACAGTTGAAATTTATACAGATGATGTGATGATAAAGGGTGCTCCATTTTTTATCGTTTTTTGTACTTCAATGTTTCTAGATTTCAAAGTGATAGTTTGACTTACAGGGTGTGGCGATTTTGGAGTTGACTTCAGCATTTACACACTGCTTCTTCTCTTCACAGTAAACATACGAGCTCTTGAACTCCAAATTGGTGACTCTTAATTCTGCGACTTGATTGCTTTCGCCGATTGCTACATTTACGAATGTCTGAAAAATATTTTATAATTTTAACGTCAGCAATTCAGAAAATATACTTGTTAACAACGCTTTTACTTATCTAGAATGTCCTATATAAATATACGAGCATGGAAAATTAAATATGGATAACTCGGATATTACTAAATAGATTCTGATCAATTTTCGTAAGTAACTGTGATTAAAGCCTACTTTAAAGATATGAGATTATTTTTATCATCATATCTCAATGATTTCGATATTTTAAAAAAATTGAGACACGGTGGCAACAGTTATTGTATTAGTGTACTAAAATAAAATGTTTAAATACATCATCAGCTTAGTAGACACGAAGACTAAAAGAAAAGACTCGAAGAAAATTAGAAGGCAAAAATATGTTTTATATATTTTAAGTTCATTATATTATAGTCACACAATTTTTTTCTTCTTTTAGTAAAATAATCCTGATAAGGTCTAGCACTTCTAGCAGGTAACTTCCACTACCTTCTGTAATAAGCAACTGTTGCTATAAAGTTTGATATCTAAAGTAATAATTAAAACTTTTCTTTATAAAACTAAAATTGATGCATTTTAAATACCTCAACTCCTTGTTCATGGCCTTCTGTCAGGAAAGTGCGGATATATTTGAAATTAGCTGGCTTCGAATCTTCCTTGATCTTTAACGTTCCAGATCCTTCTATGATAGTCTTAGGCCCTTCTTGTTTGCTAATGTACGAAGTGCTGTGAATAAATAATGAAAAGTCGTAAACAATACAGAGTATTACAAATTTTTTGATAAGTTTTATAGTCGAGTTCAGGTTATATGAATCATATTTTTACTCTTATTTCGTGAGATAATCCAAGCATTACTTAAATGTGGAGGGTACTAAAGTCTAATATGATAATCTAGACTAAGTAAAGTGTTGATTAGTTCATGATTATTGTTTGATCAAAGGGATGCCTATTAGCTGCTTATAAACTGATAAATATAGCGATCGCACATTACCTTCCACTCAAAACGTTCTTGTTGTCATTCACAGCATTGAACTCTAAACGTTTTCCATTGCCCGCTTCTTTGCTGTTAACCTCCATTTGATAATTCTTCAAGCCGAGTTTTTCAGAGTCAGCGTGTAGTTTTACAGATACATCCTTTTCGAAGTTAGACTCAAATGATGCATCCAAATTGAAGTCTCTGAAGTTTTCTATCTTGGTTTCGACTTGAGTGTGAGTGGGTCTGAGATCTGATGCTTTGAAGAACAGTCTATAAAAATTAAAAATTCATAAAAAATACTGCAATAGTATCACTATATATTACAAATGCCGAATAAGATATCTTTGACTTAAGACTTCTTTTATTTATGAGTTATAATCGTTATAAATAGTTTGACATTAATAAACATATTTTTAATTAGAGAACTAGAAAGGCGATTAACAAAATAAACCTAACTTTGAAATGTCAAGAAATAGAAGTAAAAAAATAAAAATTAGAGATAAGACAGATCAAAAGACGACTGATGAGTCTATATGATGATCTTAAATACACGAATATAATACCTAATGATATTTCATAATATTTATTGTGCAAAATAGGTTTAGGGGCAAATATTAGATTAAGCATTTAAAATAATGAAACAGCTTATCTCATATGTTTTTGAAAGTGTTTACAACTACCATCACATTCAAAGTCATATTTTAGTATGCAAACGTCCATGGTAATCTAATGCTAATGTCACATAGCTGAATTCTATTTTAATTGGCTTAATCCTCGTTATGTTATTAAAAAAGTCCAAATATAAGTACCTTGTGGCCTTAGGGAATGAAGGGCTGTAATATTTCCAGTCAACTAAGGGTTGGCTCTTTGAGGCTACGATAATAGATTCTGTCCTATATACGCGGCCATCGGCATCTATCAAGGAATGCACATTGTATGTGTCTGGTGTAGGGTTCTGTAAAATATTAAAAAATTATTAATTGAGTTTAGTTTTGTGATTGTTTTTTGTAAAAAATAATTTAATTGCGTCAGCTGATATTTTCGTTAATATTTAATTTGTACCTTTAAAATAGCTTTAATTTTTCAAATTGAGATGTATCAATTTGCACTTGTAACCTATGTTGTTGTTTAAATGACGGTAGTAATAATTTAAGACGTAAAAACCGAAAATTATATTTAATTATTTTTCAACAAACATCTTAATTACAACTTTTTATTATTTTTTTTGACGAAATGATAGTTGAAGAGAAGTATTAATATAATAATTAAAATTATATATTTACCTTCGAGTGCCATTCTAAAGTAAAGGACTTGAGCTTCTCCAAATGTGGCGAGTTTGAAACAATTTTGATTTTATTTTCTTGAGGTGCGTTGAAACCTTGCAAGTTAACAGTTGACACCTTCCCTTTGCCATATTGAGCTTTCAAGTTAATATCACCCGATCTTTTGTCTCCTACGAGTAAATCAAACAAATTAGTTTTTTATAGCTTTGTAACATCCAGATTCAAAGATTTGGTCGGCTGGAGATGTACGTCCTAAATAATGCATGGAAATACTCCAAAATTGCAAATAGTGCTCAACACATTTGGGATAAAAATAATATGGCATCAGCATTTGGTGAGTATTCACGTTAACGATGGAAATATTTAAGGCGATTTCAACAATCGTAATTGTTGCAGAACTATGTCTAGTCTATTTAGGAAGTTATTAGGAATCACATAGGCGGACTGTAAGAGGTTGTTACTTATCACACATGCAGTACTAGAGACTTTATACAGACATCTATGTTCATCACACAAATGCCTGCCCCCGTCGGGAAACAAACTCGAGTCTCACAGTTTGTCTGTGGCTCTAGGCGCTAATGTCTCGACTATTGAAGCGATCAATTATACAAAAATATAGTCAATCAACGTTAAAAATAAAAACGAATCTTTGATATTAATGAGTTTATCAAAATAATCTTACCATTTTCATTGACTTTGTAGTCGAGGTCAACGACGATGGGATCCACATGGGGAACAACAGCTTTTACTTTGGTGTTTCCTGTCTTGGTGTTGTATTTACCACTTGCATCTATTTTGTATAGATCTCCGTTCACTTGCACCGATTCAACCAAAGTTATCTGTTAAAAAATATTTTTTTATATATTTCTTACAATGTTATTTATAGGTACTCGTATATTATATTACAAAAAGAAAGCCGGTTGTAGAATTGTTCCTTTAGGAACACTTATATTTTTTAGCGTTTAAATGATGACTGACAGTCTTACCTCGATATCCTTATCTTCAGGTTGCAGGTATAAGAAGTTATTAACATATTTAATATCGTGGGCCTTGTCAATTGGCAGGCGAAGTGATACAGTGAAGTCAGTCAAGTACCTGACGAAAATAAAATATATTAAATTATTATATTAGTGTTTACTTCATTTTGTAAGCAATTAAACAACACAGTCATAATATAGGAATCGTCTCATGATTAAATTGTACACCATTAATTTTATGTATAATATAATCATAAAAGAGGGAATAATCATCATCTTCATTGTATATTTATCTCGGTACTAGGTCACCGAGATAAATATACAAAGGTACGTGCATCGGATTTATATTTCAGTAGATAGAGTTTCAACCGCGATATTTCTAACTTAAGTACGTTTTCTGAGTGCCCTCGGTGAAGGAAGATATCATGAGGAAACCCGGGATTTGCGACCGAAATGGCGAAAGCAACCTTTCGTATTATGGGGACTAAGATCGAGAGCTAATCGTGGGTGCTAAAGTACCTCTACCTTCCTTTTCGGGGATAGAGTTTTTAATAATTAATTATCACAACATTAATTTCACCCTGCCAATATCAATCAGTTCTTTTTGGCATTTGAACTAATTTTCGAATTTGAACGAGATCATTTGCTTAGCTTTAGCGTTATCCTTAACAACGGGTTCTATTATTATAACCTACGAACTTCTTATAAGTGTTTAATGTTAGTGCATATTGAGTACTTACTTTTTATCGCCCTTCTCTGGTAAATTCACTATACTGGTTCCAACTATTTCTGCAGCCAAGTCGTCACCATAACTGGCTTTGCCTCTGTAAGTTTCATCAATACGTGGCAATTCATAATATGTTGAACTTAAATCGATGGCAGCTTTTTTAGGGATGAGACTACCAGTCACTTCATACTGTAAATAAAAATATTCTTATTAACAAAATGAAATCAAAGTCTTGTTAATTTTTCTGGATAATAAATAATGTATAGTAATTGTCATAATTTCATTTTATTTTACCTTATACGAAGCTTCAAATTTGTCTCCTTTAGGTGCATTCTTGAGACTATAGGCACAGATAAGATTTTTGCCGTCTTTCAAATTTAATTCAGTTTGTCCTTCCACATCTAAAACTTGGGTTGCCCAGTTGGTATTTGTTAACTTTGTCTGTATTTTGATTGTAGAAGCAGGTCCTCCACGTTTGGAAGCATCAGATAAAATTGCTTCACCATGGCCATTATAGACCTAAAATATTTATAACATAAATTTAATTTATAACAAATCAATCCTGAATAACTCGCTGATAAAATTTATTTAAAGAAAATTATGAAAATATTGCAGTTTAGTTTCTATAATATACATTTTATAAAATATTAACGCATCGTTACCGCCTCGTAATAACTGTATTTTTATCACTTCGTTGGTGAAGTCACCAACCCAATCACCTAGAGCTACCGAACAACCACGAGTCTTAGGTTTGATTCTCGACGGGCAGATATTTATGTGATAAACATAGATGTTTGTATTTCCAGGTCTGGGTGTTTTTTAAATTTATTTTAGTATTTTTGTGTATTAGTATCATTGACTAGCAACCATAGCAAAAGTATGTGATTTGCTTGATTTAAGTTGCAATTTGTTTGCATTGTCAAATGATAGTATTAGTATTATCATAATTAATTTTCAAATGAGATCAATCAATCACCACCAATTTTAAATAAATCAAATTATTATTTTACTTACGTTATCATGTACAGATATATCGCGATTAACTTTCAAAGAGAGACATCTTTCAGTGGGTAGAACAACTTCGACATTGCTGCTAAACTTTCCAGATTCGCCAATAACACCATCATGATGTACGTTTACTTCTGTTATCTTACCATCATATTCAAGCTTGTTCCTAACATCAAGAATTTATGATTATTAAAACAATAGGTATTTAATTCAATAGACGAAAAAATATTTACTTTTTTCTGACGTTTAACCGCCCAAAGTCTACTAAATTAATTTCATTTTTTTAATCGCAAAGTTTGAAAAAAATAGGGAATATTGACCAAAACTAAAAAATGTAAATAAAATATTATGAATAACATTATTAAAATGTATGACGTACTTGCTGTCAATAAGCTTTTCCGTCCTTTTGTTGCTAGTGCTAAAGTGAATTTTGTCGTTGTTGTCTTTTTCAAAGTTTAGGAATAGATCTACTTCTGCGTTGTATACTGGATCTTTCACAACAAATTTCACGTCTGCTTTGATTTGTCGCTGACCCTAAAAGTAAACATGATTTAATGAATAAATTATAATTTACTGATTTTGTTAATGAGCTTAATATTATGCAGTATTATTAAATGTTAGTGGTTGATTAACCCTGTATATTACTATAATGATTATGAGTACAATATAATATTTATTTTTCAAATATGATTATTAATACTTAAAAGATAACTCAAGTTTAGTTTGAATACAAGGCTAGCAACTCACTTGTTAATTATTACCATGTCTAAACGTATCTTGATACTTAAACTTACCTTTATACTTATCAATATATTTCCGTTGCCTTTTCCATCGTTATCAGTAACTTGATATTTTCCATTGGCTGCGATAGAATCTTTCAAGTTTAGTTTCAGTTGTCCGTTAGCATTGGCTCCACGAACTACTTTCAACAGAAAGTCGAGGATTTCGCCTTTTGTATCAGATAATTGTGCATGAGAAGAGTACAAGTTAGCATTTTCGATAGCTCCAATATCAAATCTAAAAAAGGACAAAAGTTAATTTGAAACAATTATTAATTTCTAGTGAATTTTCGAGAATAAATTTTTACTGAAATTTACTAAATTAAAGGAACGTCGTTTATAAGGGGTTTTTAAAAGTAATACTTAATTTCACGGGTATTTTTTTTCTGATTTATTTAATAACTAGTAGCATCCACCCTCCAGACTAACTACTTTTAATATTTTTGGTCTCTAAAGTCAATTTTTCTCCTTTTTATAAAAATAAAAAATGGCATATTAAAATTTACAATTTATAGTGTATGAATAAGAAATAACAAATTTTTAATATAACTTACTTATAATCTTCCGCTCTGCCACCACCGCTTATTTTTAAATGACCTATTGCTCCAACGTTCACATCGTTACTCTTAATTTTGTGTAAAACAACTCCAGAAAGCTCATATTTGCCAACATTCTTGATTTCAATGTAGTTTTCTAAGTTAGATTTTTCAGGATTAACAATATCTCTCTTGGCGAATATTGTTAATGTATTTTTATCAACAGTTACAATTAATTTGTTTTTGTAGTCACCAGCCTTTTTGATATGTCTACGGGAATCGAGACTAACTAAAGCTCTCCTGTCTTCGTATAAACCTTCTACTTCTAATTCTACTTTCTTGGGATCAACCTCAAAGTCTAGCTTAGCTCTTAGTGGTAGAGATCTTATTTCAACTAAAAAACAATAATTTTTTATTATTTTTTATTATAGAATTGCATATTATAGTTATATTTGTATTGCACAAACATCTTTTTTAATTGTTTAAGTTTGTATTATAATGAAAGGAATGTCTTATTAAATAAACTTATATACTATGAAAACTCAACAGAAACTCACATTTGTTTTTAGAAATAACGTTGTAATCTTCAGCTGATTTGCTATACCGTTTAAAGAGTTGGTTTAAAATAACGCTGTTTTGTGGGTTACGAAGATCACCACCATAGAAAATTTCTATATCATTGTGGGCAATCTGAAATAAAATATTAAGTTTTTAAACTGTTTTCGAAGTTTTTTACTAAATCAGTTTGTAGCAAAATCAATTCTCAAATAATTTAAAAATGTTTTTATAAGTGTAAATGTTTTCACCATTTAATGCTAATAAAGTTAAATTTCAAACTCATCTCAAAAATTACTGTCATTATATTTTATTTATGAAAAATGCACTAGTTTTAAGAAATGTATAACAGTACTTACACCTTCAGTATTTTCAAAATGTCCATTAAGCTTGAAATTAACATAGGGATTCAACGTATTCTGAAGCTCAAATTTGACATCATAACCTTTGACCGAACCGCTAACTAACAGATTTTGTGGACCTTGTCTGGCTTTCAAGTCAATTTCTAAGGTTTTTGGTTCTCTTATGTAATGTCCTTCAATGTTTACCGGTTCTTGTGAGTTTGGTAGACTTATCTGCAAAAATATTTTTATTAGGTACTATTAATTTTTATTTATTGCGAATTTATTTTGCGAATTGCCCCCCGAATTGCGTTACGTCACACTTAAATATTCTCTTTGACAAATTTAGATGTATTTATGTAGTTAATTACCTTTATACCCTCAACAGTGTATTTAACAGCCGGTCCATTAATTTCTCTTATAAGTTGTCCGTCCACTTTAAGACTTTGTTTACCATTTCTATCGGGAAGTTCATATTCTAAAACTGGTTTCAGTACACTACGCCTTTCATTTCCTTGAATATTGAATCCAGCTCTTGCAAAATATTCAGCAGCATCTAGTTTAGCTTTAATCAAAAGCGCAAGCTCTCTCGCTTTGTTGTGGAATGCAATTTCACCGGAGAGCTTTTTAATTGGCGAATCTACACTGACTTTTATGGATTTCTCTTCGTCGTTATTAACTATGTCACCAGTAAGTTGAGTTCGGCGATTTTGAGATCCTGTACAGAAAATAAATACATGAGCACATTTTATATATCTACAAACGATATATAGATATCCATAGTCGAGGTAATTACAGTAAACAATAAGTGATAATTATAAAAAACAAAACAAAAAAATCAAGATTATTTATCTGTACTTTTTAGTTATGAAATTTTTTTTGAGAATAAAAAACTTTTGAAATATTATTTATTACCTTCAGCATCAAACAAGAGCTCGATTCCATAACGTCCTTGATTAGCATCCGAGCGGACTACAGCTTTGAGGTGATATCCTCTGAGGTCATTCTTCTCGAGGACTAATTTAACCTTTGATGCTCCAACCAGTGGATATTTGGACAGGAATTTTGAAATAGATTCTTGACCCTTAGGACCTGAAATTTTACAATAATATAGTTTGCAATATGATCTAATTTTTCACTAAGGGAATACTGAGATATATATACATATATATATATAATTAAAAGAGAGAAAATCATTTAAAAAATAAATTAATTTTTTTTTTACATTTTCGTCTTGTAATGTTCATATTTAAAGTCGTAATTCATATAAATGTTCAAGAATTACAATTCAACAATATAATATTTTTAACTAAGTAGAAAGAACTAGAAATAAGCATAAACTTACCAGAGATTTGGAAAGGCAGCGATAGTTCTCCACACAAGTTCAATCCCAATATGCCTGATAGTTGATCGAAACATGCCGTGTAGTCTTTTCTATCATTGTCTACTTTTACGGGCGTCTGCGACTCTAGTTTACCTTTTACAGCAGTAAAGAAGACCATTTCACTAGATGCGGTAACAATTTCTTGTTTATCGATGGGTAGACCCCATTGTAGATCGATTCCATGACCATTTTCAATGATTTTGGCGATCACGTGTCCACCAGTAGACGAGTGTAAGTTGGAAATAATTTTAAGACCAGTGCTATGACAATCAGCGTCAACTAACATTACAAGAGATATCTCAACATCACTGCTTGGAACTAGTTTAATGTCAATTTTGGCGTTTTCTGGGTTGCGGAGTATCTGACGGATATCGATTGCAGAAGAAACATCAACGCGACCAGTTGCTGATCCAACAAAGTCA
Organism: Lasaia peninsularis; assembly: GCA_018236625.1. Classification (NCBI taxonomy): domain Eukaryota; kingdom Metazoa; phylum Arthropoda; class Insecta; order Lepidoptera; family Riodinidae; genus Lasaia; species Lasaia peninsularis. Next base: position 25,682 of record DVZL01000122.1, read on the forward strand.
AGCTTGAGCGGGAGACCAGTGGATGTTGGATAAGCTAATTCTGTGTCCAGGAATAAAAGATGACCGCGTAGTTCTTGCTGAAAAATTTAAATGTTTTTTTTTAATAAATAAAATAATTTAGATCATAAACATTTAATTAATTAATATGAAGGAATTTTTCAATTTTATGATTAACTTTACGTAATGAAAATAATTATTTAAGCATGTGATAAATATTTTGACAATGATCCTATTTTTTTTAATACTATAAATGTGATTATGTTTTCTTTCACTGCTAGGATTTGGATTTAACTTTACAGTAGCTTATACATGAGACTACTTTTTAACCAACTACATTGACAAGAGTGTGTGCTTTTACGCAATAAGTATTATGAGTCGGAAAAAATCTACCCTTTGATAATAATTCATCGCGGGCGGAAAGCATAGAAATAAAATAGTTTAACCTTGATTCAAAATTATTTCGCTTACAAGAATTGTACTTACTTGGAAATGTTTTATTTTGTCGAAACCTTGGTGAACGTATTTCAAACTTTGATCCAAGAAATTGTTGTAGTCCCATCCTTTGTTGTCGCCTAATGAGAGGAATATAGCATCGGTGCCGAAGAGCTTCAGATAAACATCTAAGTCTAATTCGTTGTTATATTCAACTGATTCAGCCTTAATCTGAAATAAGACACAACTTTATAGTAATTGATAATAATAACATTGTAAATCTATATAACTACTTTTTACCATAAGAAATGTTTATGTAGCACAAAAATGTACTTTATACGCAACACCTAAAGCACATTTTTTTAAATTGCAATTCATGAAAATTTCAATATATTTATTTGTATGTATAGTATATTTAAAAATAAAAAAATTTGCAAATTTTACAATATACCAATTTTGTTATCAGACGTAAGGTTTTAATTATAGAAAACATGAAAATTATATTATACGTTTTATTATATTGCTTTGATTTATATGTAATCTAATCATTTGTTTGATTTCATTAATTTCTAATTTAAACAAAATATAATACGTACTTGCTTATCAAAGTGATCGACTTCACTCTTGATAGATCGCTTACTACGGATATTATCTTCTACCTTTTTGTATGACTCGTCGAACTTTTGAACTAAGTTATCGTAGATTTCTTGGGGTTTTTGTGTCCTTAGGAAGCTTTTTGGTCCTAGGAAGTGTTCAATAACCCTGTCTAAGTTTCCTTGGCGACCTCCAACCTGGTTATTGAATAAATTATGTTTATTTATGTAAGTATCCTGGGTTAATTTAAAAGATATATTTGAACAGTTTAAAAACTAGGCACTGACTAAATAAAATAGGTTCTGAATAAAGTGAAGCTTTTGGTTTACCTAAATAGCGTATTTTATAAAGAATCTAAGACATAGTGCAGGCACTAGATGCATTTTTAGTGACTTATATATTCAATTTTCTCTTTAAAAAAATATTGAATTCATATTATAATAAATATTTCTCAATTCTATTTTTTGACTCAACGTTAGATTTGATCTTTAAATGTATTATTTTTCCTGCATATTTCAAAATCAGAAAAAGTGACTAAATGAAAATAAAACACAAAAGAGCTCTATTTAGCCAGATTATTTTATATTATTATATTTATATATTTTGAATATTCCTAAACCTGTTGTCTAATGTGAAAGTCATACCATAGATAGAATCTTCCAGCAGAACCTTATAGGGTTCTCGAGGCGAAGGCTAAAGAAATGGATTGTAGCGCTAAATATAAACAAGTATCACGACTTACTTCAAGAAGATTAACATTGTGTCCAAAGATTTCAGAAGAGATATTCAGGCTGGCAGAACGAGGTAAGTAGGAATCCTGGGAGTAGATGACGGTTTGTTCAACATTTCCGCCAATGCCGAGTGCATCAACGTTAAAACTAGCTTCACGGTAGAATGAGTATTTCCTGAAATAAAAAAGTGAGAGTTAATAATAAGTTAAAAGGCAAAAAAAGCTTTTTAGAAAAAGCTTTTATTACTTCTCGAGTTGATCTCAACGAGCCCTTTCAAATGATACCAATATTGTAGAAGTGCTTGAAAAACAACTTTTCCGCCATCTTGGTTGGTCCGCCATATTGGATTTAGAATGATGTCATTTACCTTATCGTGCATTGTCATCCAAACTAAACGTGTATACAAAATTTCAGCTTAATCGGGTGAAGACATCAACTTCAAAATTGAATTCCAAGATTTCACCCCAACATACATACTTACAGACATACAATACAAGTTAAATAAAAGCTTTTAAAAATAAAATACATCATATCGTCTCAATGGTTGAATAGAGTCTGTATCCGATATTGGTACACGACGTTCTAATTACTATTCCCGGGTAGGGCAACTGGTTCTTATAAGTTTTTTAATTTATCTAAAAATATAACTTACCCGGCAACGAACTTGCCAGCTATCACGTCATGGGTACCGTAAAGTGTGTATGTGTTTCTGCCTACACATTCGGGAATGTGTGCGTGATTATGTTTTTATTGAATAAATAAATATATATTTTTGAATATTTTTTTGAAAGTATAGATTTTTCAATAAAATTTCATAGCGTAAAAAAATATCATCTAATAATATTACCTAATACTTTCTAGTCATGAAAAACATCTTAATATATTAGAAAGCGTCTCTAATAAATTAGTTGTAACAAAAAAATAGACTCAACAAAATCAAACATCATAACATCAGAACACAAAAGTCAACATAACTCACTTGATTATCGAAACACTACATTGTCTGAAAGTCCATACGTCTGAGATGTTACTAAAGATTCTCAGAACTCACGCAAGTGTTAGCAGTATATTACTAATAGATAACAATAACTGCTGCGGTCGTATGTTTATAGGTTTGTTCTAAATCTGTCAGCAAAGGATCACTGGACGCTGTCAAACTATTGTGTCGGATGCCATAAACTCTGCACACATAATAAATCTTAACTTTCTACCCACCAGACTTTTATAATCAATTAGAATAGCAATCACTCGTGTCGGCACGCCGTAAATAACCAATGAACGTTTTTCTTCGCATTGACTCGTTTGTGGTTGATTCTTAATGGCCACAAGTGATTGCTTTATATACTGCGGTATATAGAATCACCCACCAGTCTGGCGTGGAAATTGTATCACGCTTTGCGGAATGGCCCGTGACCTCCATGAGGAATGGACCATCTGGTTGCCCGGTAATTCGTAACGCAAGCTTGCTTAAATAGGTCACCAACAAGGCCATTAGAGTTGCACTAGGACTTGCCAAAAGTTTGTCCAAAGACTTAAGAAGATCAAGAAAAATATGTAGGTAGAGATAGTCTTCGCTGGCGTGGCCACGTCACACGCAGAATACATAGGAAGCAAATGCCTTGACCTGCGGGGCTATTGTGTATCTTTTTGACAGTTAAATGATACGAACTCCAAGCTCGAATTTTCGTATATTCACTG
>DVZL01000123.1:0-29124 GCA_018236625.1 Lasaia peninsularis
ATGTACCTTTCGAATGGTGAAAGAATTTTAAAAATCGGTCCAGTAGTTTCGGAGCCTATTCATTACAACCAAACAAAAAACAAACAAACTTTTCCTCTTTATAATATTAGTATAGATGATATCGGAACCTTTGTCAAAACCCTTGAAAAGGGTTCTGGGGTTTTTCATTGCTTATTACAAAGAGCGGCTGCCATTTGACACAGAAGATAAACAATACCTAAGTCTAGATATGATTGAATTCGAATACACGAACCCGGATTTCCTTACAAAGTTTTCCTTTACCGTAAGAGCAATCAGAAAATATACTTAAGTTAATACTTTCGGGTTCTGTTTCAGGGTAACTTTACGGTTCGAATCCCTGTATTAACAGAATAAAAAACCGAAGCGCTAACCATTTAACCAGCGAGGCTCAATTGTATTACACTCATGTAAATAAGCAAAATGCGGAAGGTTCACCAGAGCATACCTAAGCCATTCAATCATACAATCATTATGCCTTTCACGTTTTGAGCTACTTCGCTCCACTTATTTAAATTTAAGTATCCTTAATGTTGGTAACTATAGCACGTTCGCGTTAAGAATGTAGTGTTCCATCAAGATAAAGATGTAAGTATTATTATAAATATTATAATTAGGACACAACTGCTTCGTTTGAAAGAAAAACTTCAACTGGCCACTGTGAACTTGACTTTCTAATTATGAGTGATTTTATTGGTTAATAGGTCAGTGAGTTCATTTTCTTACACTTCATTTTATTACAAACATACATAGTATCCTACTAATAATATAAACGCGAAAGTTAAGAAGTATGGATGGATGGATGTTTTTAACTCTTTCACGTAAAAACTATTGGATGGATTTGAATGAAATTCTACAATAATATAGATAATACATAAAAATAATATATAGGTATGCTATTTTTTAACCGACTACATAAAAGAGAGGTTATGTTTTTAGAAGAAGTTTTGTCGAAAAATTCTGCGCTATCAAATTACTAAAAACTACTACTATTTGACAATTTGTCAAATTATTACGGGACTACATTATGCATGAATTTGTTAAAATTGTTTTAGCCATAAAAAATCTCAAATTATAAAGATAATGTATATTCCTTTAAATTATTACGACGCGTTTTTAGTATAGAAATATCATTCCAAAACAAGATGGCGGCTCACTTATTTTTTCCATATTCCTCTGAGTAGACTCAATATTTCGATATTGTCATATAATAATTGATATGCATTACAAAATATAATCTATCATCTTAGAAAGTTTGTATATTTTTAATTGGATTCGTATCATTCATTCATTCATTCCTTCCTTCATTCAAAATTAATGTGTTTGCCAAAATATGGATTAAGGAATAACTAAAAACTTAATTGTATAATCACTAAAGCTAACAAATCAAGTAAAACAGAAGCTTTTTTAAAGAAAAATAATGAAGTTGTCGCATTTATATTCTCCCGTTTTAAGGCAGATCTTTGTGATGATATATTAAGTGGTCTATTGCGAAATGGCAGGCGCGGGTCAACACGCAAATACGCAATGCATTGCCTGAAACGTTAATGTATTGCTCAATGTTTAACTTTTATATTCGGAATAACCCCTCGAAAATGTTGGTTGGTACTTGAATTATTTGGTACCACGTTATCTATACATATAATAACACTGTGGAAGAGTGAATTCTATTCATTGATAATTTTTAAAAAAATAAGTCCAGGCGATTAAAAGTGGGCAGCAAATACATATTTTTTTTAGAATTTTTGTCCGTCTGTATATATCCCGGCCGTGATTCACTCTAAAATTATTGAACCGATCGTGACGAAATTCGGCTAGCGGGTAGCCTATGTTCCGAGGGAGGTTATAGGCTACTTTTAATCAAAGATACATTCGTGTAACATCAGGATTAGCCATTGTAGAGTGCTATCCAGCAACTTGCAAAGGTATATATGAATTAATGAATTAGTGAAGGAATGAATAGATGAATAAATGAATACTTTATTGTTAATTGTGCACCATGAAACATACATAAAGAATATCTAACCAATTTAATTTACGTACATGATTATATTAATTGGTACGATTTGAAAATTGATGATGATTCCCGATAGTGAGTTTTCAATAACCCCTATTCTTATCGCCACAATCACATTGGCATTGTACTATTCCGGTCCAGAGGATAGGGTGCCTGGTAGAATTGCATATTGAAGTAGACCACAGGACAATAATAAAATATGGTCACTTTAGACAACAGTATCTTTCATCATCAGTAGCATTTCTACTGTTTCTTCGTTATCATATCCAATAAAAAAAACTTAGTTTCTAAGTAAAGTGCTTACTGGTCAGTGTTGCCACCTAACGTTTTCTTACGTAGTACGTTAAACATCCGCTAACAGCGACAAACATTAACAAAGTAAATAAGCTTCTTAAATAATTATGAAATCATTACAATATTATTTGCTGATACTTAATACTTTGATTACTATTAAATTGGTCTTGATGATAATTTCTTGTGGGATAGATGATGTTCCCGAGACCTAATCTAGGTTGGGCCTGATTTCCCATCTGGATTGCAGAGGTCAGGTGGCGCCCCTGTCAAATGCCCTAGATTAAGTAGCTGACCGCGGTATCATATGATATAGAAACGGGATAAGGGTAGGGCGAAGAGGACAAAGAGAAAAGATCATATTTCAGAGGAATAGGTGTTTAAGTAAATAACGAGTATTTTTAGGGTTCCGTACCCAATGTACAACGTACTCCGCTGTCCGTCCGTCTGTCTGATTGTCTATCCGTCATCAGGATGTATCTCTTGAACCATAGTAAACTCTTGAATTTTCTATTCAAATTTTCACAGATGTTGTATTTCTGTTGCCGCTACAACAACAAATTAACTATAAACAAAATAAAATTAGTATTCAAACAAGGCTCCTATATTTGCCCTGCGTTAGTCCGGGTCCTCTGTGTAAAATAGACCGTGCCTCTCTACCAGGCAGCTCGTGAAAGGCGAGCATAGTTTATTATTAAGATCAATGCCAACAAGACCACTGGTCCTGCCGCCGCACATTCCTGCCACCAAAATGACACTGTCGCGTTCCGGTCCGGAGGGTAGGGTAGTCGGTAGACTTGCACATCAGACCGAACACCCTGGCCACAGGACAGCGACGCACCTACAACATCTAGGTATAGTGTCTATACGCCAGGGTTTTTTCTTACCATCAGGAGAGCTGTGTGCTTGTTCGCTTCCTTATTCCATAAAAAACAAAAAAAGTGTTTTCTGATTTTTAGGAGATAATAGTGTACCAAAATACACACCGTAAGGCCTCCACAGAACCTTTGTGTCAACTCGCACTTGTTTTTTGTTTGTATTTCTATTGCTTAAAGTAAACCAATACCATCAAATCAATAAGTGAGTAATCGGACTTAATATAAAACACAAAATCATCAGCAAATACAAATGAACAGCCTTCCTAATGAATATTAAATATGATAATGATACAAAAAAAAATTTCACAGCAGCTGAATACCATTACATCCAAGCGGATCTAATGACGGCACTATTGTTTTAGGTTAAACATTTATATTTTACAAGCTAAGCATGAAAATTGGCATTTACCACGTTTATTAACCACGCTATATTGACACTAAGTTTTTTGAGCATGAGTTTAAAGAAATATCTCCACGCCGACATCCCCGGAATGGTAGGCAGAGATACAATGTACCATGTTTAACCGACGATATTAGGTCCAACGAAACAGACAATACAGAGAACAAATAAGAGAGAACCTTTGGTGTGTATAGGCGACGGGTATTTCTTACCATCAGGAAATCCGTCTGCTTGTTTGCCTTCCAATATCATAAAAAAAAAGTTTGTATGAATACATACATAAACTTCACGACAGCGGCGGCAGGCAGAGTATTGAGTGTCAAAGTATCACGATCCTGCATTCTTGCCTAACTTCCTTCACATTCATTAATATCGTCATATAAATACGGCAATTTCGGAGACTCTACAACACCCTCGCATATAACACGAGCAATTTGGTTGCAAAATGTCGACCTAGGTCTCCCTGGGTACCTATATTAGTTGATGGAGAGGTCGCGTAGAAACGATCAAAAACCATGTTTAAATGACTAATTTGTTACTAAGCCTCGTGGCTATTTTAAAACTTCATCGAACTTTGTTAGCGAGCGGAGTGGTTAGACCGAGAAACCATGGATCTGTGTGAGTTGTGAGTTCGGTGTGTGTGTTGAAGTTGGGATTTTCTAGGAGATAGGTATTTGTGGCTGATCAGTAGACTATGTGTATAAGCCTATACTGCCCTCGAACACGAAACATGACAAAGGCGAGCACAAACACTGTGGCTGAAGGAATGGACAAAACGATTGTACTTGTTTAGGTGAAGTATTGGACAGAACTCTAGCAATTGGGAAAAATATATAACAGTAACCACGCTAGTACTAAAAAGTGAAAGTGCAAGTACATAACTTATGACATTCGGAACAATTATCACCTAGACCGTCAGTGAGAGTGACTCAATATCAACTTCTGCAATTCCATACACTTCTAAAATTATCTTCTTCTAAAATCCAAATATTGTAATATCTAATAATCACATCTATCATCCAAACCGGTTCAAATGTTCTCTTAAATCGGAGTCTTGTCTTGTGTCTGTTTGTTGTCACTAGGCTGTATATTTTTATAGATTTTGTATTTCTATTGTCACTATAACATATTATATTGTTAAACTAAAAACAAAATAAATTGAATATTTAAAGCTGGTTCCCATACAGCAAATGTGATTTTTAGTTGCTGCTTTTGTTCTCAGTGTTCGATTTGGACTTGCACTTGGCCGATTTTTATATATTAGCTCACGAGATCCATTGAATATAGAAATTGTAACAACAACTAAGTCGATTTATAAAAGCGCCATCTATCGCCACTCTAAAGTACAAATATTTTTTCGATTAGTATAACAAAAAAAAACTTTTTTTTTGTATGATATATTGGAAGGCAAACAGGCAGACGGATTTCCTGATGGTAAAAAATACTCGTCGCCTATAGACACCAAAAGTGGAAATAGTGTGTTGCCAACCTGAGGCTGGGATGGTAAGCCTCTTGCGTGAGAAAGTTTACCGGCTACCCTTCCCTCTAAGCCAGTACACGCCAATGGCGAGCACTGACCCTATTGTGGCAGGAATAGGTAAGGCGGTGGTACCAATCCGGGCGAATCGTTGCAAGACTCTACCACCAAGTCAACGTCACGATGTTGGTGACAATAGACTCTGTGCTCGTCGGTGGTTCCGTTGTAGAATAGGCCAACTGCCTATTCTACAACGGAACCCGGACCAACACGGGGAATAACAATAATTTTTAAGCTTTCTTTTGGATAGGTATTATTATATGAAAAAGACTTGAACTTCAAGCCTAAGACTGCTAAATAAGCTCTACTAACATTTGGTAAGTATAGACGAGAGCTAGGTATAATCCGTTGGTATATGTAATTGTATGGTAGAAAGACGCGCCAGACAGGTAGTCGGGCGTGTTTTTACAAAAATATATAACCTACGCGTTGTTAGTAACAGCAAACAAGCGCTTATCTCTACAAACTACCTGGCGGATAGATAGTCGGTGGATAGATAGTTGGTACTTACTTATCTTCCACTGTTCTAATCAATAATAATCTAAAATTACTCAGAACATTTTCGTTATAAAACCAAACTTTAATTATCAATAAAAAAAAATTTAGGAAGTTGTATTAGCCTTTTCGAATATTTACCTAAAATTTACTTTATCAACACCACTGCATATAAATATGTTTTATTGAAATAAAATTAACATAATGTGATTTGCATTTATAAAATACTAGCTTTTGCTCCCCTTCAACCCCTTTTCTCGCAATAAAAAATAGCCTATGACCTTTCACTTCCTGTTATGCTTCCTAATACAAAGTTTCGCAGTCCTATCTTTAAAAATGACGAATTTTCATACAAACAATCATGCCCCTATCAACCGTTTCTTCTCCTTTATTCGAAATTAGCGTTTGTTCCTCCTCAATGTCAACTCTATCTCTGTACCAAATTTCATTAAAATCGGTTCAGTGGTTTAGGTGTGAAAGCGTAACAGACCCTTGCGAAGTAGGGAGAAAGAAATCTCCCTCGAAACCTACAGCCATCCTCATTCGCACTCTACTATATCTGTTTGTTTATCTTAAACATTTATATCCTGTAAAATGTCTATTTGGTCACAACCGGTTATAAGCTTGTCTATTCTCGATACTCACGCGAATGGGCAGCAATTTAAAGTGAAAGTTTATACCATAGAGAATCGAAACCGCACTGATGGGTAATCCGTCTGGCGTTCTCTTCTGACTTTGTAACGTAATATTCTGATTTACGGATGTGATGACCCATCGCTTTTTGAATAACCTAGGAATAAGATTTGTGCAGTAAAACAGACTGGGTATAAGTTCTGCAAAAGCTCGTCTAGATTGATAAAGCACTCTATCTTATCTATCATTACTGCATAACATTAGTATTTGTTATGTATGTGTATAGCGGGCAATACCTTTTTCAATTGTCATACAATTGTCAATATATAAAGGAAATGTGTCCACGTATTATTATGATCGTCTTCCCTTAAAGTTAAAGTATTTCCTGTGTAAAGTATTCTTTATGATACATATATTAGGTACTTACCATTGGAAAACCTGCCTATTCCATAAATAAATAAATAATATCCTCCCACCTATATACCCAAAGTGGTAGGCAGAGATACATACTCGTGCAACCACGATTATTCGACAATATTAGGTCCCATGGTGTGACAGGTGGCAAGGCCGTCACCATATCGGGCACAAATCGAATCTTAAAGAACTATGTTTTTCAGATAAACAAAAAACTTATATAACATGTTACCCGAGAATCGAACCCGAGACCTCGTGCGTTAAATTAGGACACTGACTACGATCGACCACAAAGACGATTTGTTTATAAATTAAAATATATCAAACACAAATTGTCTGCGACTTCCCGCGTTCATATAAACTCCGTCTCTAATTCACGTAAAGAGAGCTGCCATTTCACATATTTTGATAAAAATACAAGCAAAATAAATTACAAATAAGTTTTCTGAGGTACGAGGACAGTCATTAGATACGAGTTTACAAAATTAGGTCAACGACGTTTAGTTTCTCTCGTACGATCATAGATGTCGCTGTAACGTTTTTAAACAAGCTATCAATGTGTTCATTCTCATAGTATAAAGACACTCATATCGCCTCTAAAATTTTGCCATCAGAAGGGTCTTAACTGACTCGACTGAACAGCGAGTGATGAACTCTGGATATGACTCTTCGTGATTCAAATCCGCTCGCTGATTGGTCAACTATCGCAGACCATTCAGTTGAATAACTGACGCTGTTTTTGGCCAATTTTAATAATTATTAATAGTAAAATAAGAAATAAATTATGTAGGTATATGGTTTTTTTTTATTATTAACAGTAATAATATTAAAAAATAATTTATATAGGTATATGGGTTTTTTTAATTCTTGTTTCTATAATTTATGCGGTGATTAAATTAAAAATTTACTATTTTTTTAAAAATTTACTAAAAATTGTCTATTAAATATTAAAAATATATTTCTAATTCCACAAAAAAAATTACATTGAATATTTTACCTAAAGCGATCCTCAATTATTTTAATCCATTTCTTTTACGTCCAAATTTCCACCCACTACATTTATGTCTGTAGGTTTCTTAACTCATTAAAATACTCGTTTTTGTAAATTTTAGAGGGCAAACCCAAACCTCTAGTGAATATATCTAAGCCATTAGACCATTCGCGCGGTCAACGGGTCAGGAATACTACAATAAACATTATTATTACGTAAATGTGAGAACAGGTAGTTATACAATATTACGTATAACTACACTTTCTTGGTCACGATGAAATGCACAACCAACTCAAAGTAATCACGGTATGAGAGAATTAATTATTTGTGAACACTGCAGATGGGTACGCACACACTTATACATATCTTCAAGCCAGTTCCATGGCAATAGAAGCAGAGCGTATCGAGTATCAAGTATCACGATTTATACATACTCGCCCATATTATTCTCTTCATACAAAACACGTCTGTTTCGGAGACTCATGACATCACCCTCCGATAACACACGATCTATTTAGTAGACCAACAAATAAACAATTTTATTACGGAGAGGGATAAAATGGTAATAAAATAGTATCTCTTTCATCTCTTCCAAGTACCTACTTTTCAACTAACGTCAAAGAATAATATATATGTACCAGCATTTTAGGTGATTCCTTACATTACAATGAAATTAAATTACAGTACAATGAAGTCTGAAGACGTACCTTAAAATGATAAATAATTCTGTTAGTTGATGATATAGATGCAAAAACTGAGTAAAATGTTTAATTTAAATTAATACTTTGAATATTAGATAACTATTACTTCAACAGCTAGACAATTTTGCATGATTTCGGTATAAAGATCATTTTTAAGGTACCTATCATGTAGTAATTACGTTTACTTATAAAAAGACGCATGGGTCATGGAAGTGAATAGAGATAAAAAGACTGCGCCGATCCCAAGTAATAGGAGGAATTTGAGATAATGATGTGATTACGTTTATTTATAGTTTTTCTTGAAAATCACCACAAGTCCTACGTTAAATATTTTTTTTTATCACATGAGCAGTGAGTGTATTCAAATTATACTGCGCTACCTGGGAATTGAATCCTGAACCTTGTGCGTCAAAGTCGGCCACCGACAACCTATCACATATATATGGAACTGTATCGAACTGAAAGAAATTTATGTTTTTATTATAAACTAACATATATTTTTCTCATTTTCAGAAATAAAACACGAGACCCACGCAAGTGTTGCTCAACATGGGTCAAGAACAATCGTACGCTGGTCACTCTAACGCTTCGACAGTAAAGCGGTACTCAGAGAAATACGAAGATCCCATCAAGTACAGAGAGTCACGTGTAGAGTTTCAGTTAAACGAAGACGGGAAGGACTACCGACGACATCGAACACGCCGTAGCGCTGAAAGCTTCAAAAGTGACATCTCCACAAGTAGTAGTGGCTACAGAAGCGGATCAAGCATATATGACTCAAACTCAAACAGATCCTTCAAAACCGACTACCCCATTCTATATAAAAACGACCACTACAGAGACATAAATAAAGAACTGTACAAACCGGTCAAAATACAAAAGGACAAACGCTACAAAGTGCTTATGTTGCAAAGCGATCCAGAGTTCAAAAGTGCTAAAATCAAAAGTTACCTGAGCGAGACTGATAACAAAGTGAAGCAGACTGTGAAGACTGGTATAAGAAATTACACTCCAAAGATCATAACGGCGGAAGAGAAGAAAGATTTAAGCAAATAGTTATATAGAGTAGATTGGTTAATTTGTAAATAGTAGCGTAATAGTAAATGTATTGTGAGGATAAAGATGGAGGCGGCAGGCGCGCTGGCGAGCTTGGCTCCGTCGCCCATTACCGTGCTGGGTCTGATACCACTCCTTGCTCTGGGGATCACGTACTTCAGATATCAGCAATACGATCCGGAATCGTATATCACGGACGCAAACGCTGTGAGTGTTATTACTACATGTATCCATATTTAAAAACCAATGCCACTTTTCGTTGTAATTTTTAACTCAAGAACGGGCTCACCTATCCAAACTATACATTTAGGTTTTTTTCGAACTATTTAGTAGGTTTATGTGAAATTTTCACAAAATCTGTTGCAACATTCTTCATTTATTACTTTTTTTTTGTAACAAATTAATTCAATAAACAACCTCAACGGAGAATTTGCTGTCAAATTGAACCTATTTTCAGATGGGGATTGTGCTGTCAAACTGAAACTTTTTATGTTTTAATAAATTAATTTGATGTCCAATTTTTTAATATTTCACTTTATACGTACCGAAGTATGTACCGGGCCGCTATTACATTATATAGTACATACGTGTCTTCGCGCCAGGCCCCTTGGTAACAAATCAAATAATTTTATGCAATTGATTTTGTTCACACCTAACTTAAAGAAATAATTAGATTTTCCTTATAATTAATTGGTATAATTTATACAGACGTATCTATATTTCTTATTTACTAAAAGTGTATTAAAAGGTCTAATTTGTTTTGAGAATATAATACACATTTTAGCTAGACTGCTAACACTATATAATTTAATTATGTAATATTAAAACATTCGCTTGTAAATAACTTGTTTATCCCGGCGAACTTCATACCGCTCTGGCGCGCGCCTTTTAGATATAAATAACTCTATTTTTAAGAGTTTTATTGGTATTCCGGACAAACTCAAATCCTGTTTGGTTGCACAAAAAGGTTCAGTCCGCTCTTAAGTTATTAATTGTGTAACTAACACGACTTTGATTTGTACCTACATATTAATCGCCTCTGTAGTGTAACGATACGGCTGTTGCCTGCTAAGACCGTTAGCCGCGTAGGATCCCGGGTTCAATTTCCAGGTCGGGCAACTTTTCTTAAAAATGTTTTTCAGATTATTCTGAGTAAGCATTACATTGCTCGGAATTGGAAAGTGATCTAATCGTAGGTGTTGTACTAAACATCTATACGAGCACACCTCTGCCTACCACTTCGGGGATAATAGGCATGAAGGTACTTACTTATTTACATATAGATTACAATCATCATCATCATCATAAGGATATCAGGGTCCGTTTTCCTTCTTTTTCGCCTCCACTTCGCACGATCTAACGCATCGTTGGCATACATGTCTTTTTCCAAGATATTCAACCAGCGTCTCTTCGGTCGGCCCCTTTTACTGACGACTATTGGTTTGATGGAAAGCCTATAGATTATAAAACCTATTGTTAAACATGAAATTTTGTGACAATTAAAATCGTTTTTTTTTATTCCAGATAATGCCTATCTACGACTTCGTAATAGTCGGCGGAGGCTCGGCCGGTGCTGTGGTAGCATCTCGTCTCTCCGAAATAGGCAATTGGACAGTCTTACTCCTTGAAGCTGGGCAAGATGAAAACGAAATATCTGACATACCAGCGCTGGCTGGTTACACACAACTCTCCGAAATGGATTGGAAGTTTCAGACGACGCCATCACACAACCGTTCCTACTGTCTCGCTATGAACGGAGATCGATGTAATTGGCCAAGAGGCAAAGTGCTAGGAGGCTGCAGCGTTCTCAATGCAATGGTATACGTAAGAGGTAACAGAAACGACTATGACTTATGGGAGGCGCTTGGAAACCCTGGATGGTCGTATGATGATGTACTACCATATTTCTTAAAATCGGAAGACAATCGTAACCCGTACCTGACAAACACTCCTTATCATTCAGCGGGAGGTTATCTCACAGTACAAGAAGCGCCTTGGCGTTCGCCTCTATCAGTCACCTTCTTGAGAGGTGGAATGGAACTGGGTTACGAATTTCGAGACATAAACGGCGCAAAACAAACTGGATTCATGCTAACCCAAGCAACAATGCGACGTGGAAGCAGATGTAGTACAGCAAAAGCCTTTTTGAGGCCAGTTCGTAATAGAGAAAACCTACATATTGCTCTCGGATCTCAGGTCACCAGAATTTTAATCAACCCAGTCAAAAAGCAAGCGTACGGCGTAGAATTTTATAGAAACGGTGAAAGGCACAAAGTTCGCATAAAACGTGAGGTCATTATGTCAGCAGGAGCTTTAATGTCACCACAATTAATGATGTTAAGTGGTATCGGACCCGCTGATCATTTGCGAGAACACAAAATACCATTAGTTGCGAACTTAAAAGTAGGTCATAACCTACAAGATCACGTCGGGCTAGGTGGCTTGACGTTTGTTGTCAATAAACCGGTTACATTTAAGAAGGACAGGTTCCAAAACTTCGCGGTTGCAATGAACTACATTTTATACGAAAAAGGACCAATGACGTCTCAAGGCGTGGAAGGTTTGGCTTTCGTGAATACCAAATACGCTCCACAATCTGGTGACTGGCCTGACATTCAATTTCATTTCGCACCCAGCTCAGTGAATTCTGACGGCGGAGAACAGATACGAAGGATTTTAAACATACGAGATCGAGTTTACAACACCGTTTATAAGCCCATAGAGAGTGCAGAAACGTGGACTATACTTCCGCTACTATTACGACCTAAAAGCTCTGGTTGGATCAAGTTAAAGAGTAGAAATCCATTCCAACCACCATCTATAGAGCCAAACTATTTCGCATTTAAGGAAGACATTAAAGTATTGACGGAAGGCATACGAATAGCGTTCGCTTTGTCCAACACTACGGCTTTCCAAAGGTACGGATCGCGTCCTCATAACATACCTCTTCCTGGTTGTCAACAACATGTGCTGTTCAGTGACGAATACTGGGAGTGTTCTCTTAAACATTTTACATTTACGATTTATCATCCGACTGGTACTTGTAAGATGGGTCCTAAGCATGATCAAGACGCAGTGGTTGATCCAAGGCTTCGCGTGCATGGCGTTGCTAACTTAAGAGTAGTGGACGCTAGTGTGATGCCGACGATAATAAGTGGTAATCCGAATGCGCCAGTTATTATGATTGCTGAGAAAGCATCGGACATGATCAAAGAAGACTGGCTAGTGTTATGATAGACCAAAGTGGCTTATTGTGATGTGTATAGTCATTTTATGTTTAAGGACTGCATGTGTAACAAAGTACTAAAGACGTATTATTAATTGTTTGATTTTAGGTTGTATATATTGTGTTAAATAAAGTTTTTTTTTAATATATATATTTTTATGGTATAAGACGGTGAACAGATATACGGGTCTCCTGATGGTAAGAGACATCCGTGGCCTATAGACACCACAAAGGTGTAGGTATAGGTGCGCCGCTGTTATCTGTGGTCGGGCTGTTAGACCATATGTGCAAGTCTACCGGGTACGCTACCCTCCGGACCGGAACACGACAATGTCATTATGACGGCAATAATAGCTAAGGCGGTGGATTCCTACTAGGGTGAGATGCTGCACAGCATACTACCACCAGTGGTCATGTTGGTAGTGAACCAGTTAAGCTATGCTTGCCTCTTACGAGTTGCCTGGTAGGCAGGCAGTTGGTCTATTTGACACAGAGTACCGGGACCAATACTGGGAATATAAACTGTTTTTCATACAAATAAATTAATCGTTGATGCCTATTATGCTTTGCCTCTAGGATTATGTAAAGTTATCAATGTCTACTTTCAATTTGATAAAAAAGAGGATAATTACGTCAAATAAACACGTAATGAAGAACGAAGAAAAGTTCAAGTTACGTACACGTAAAAAAAATATCAACTCATTTTCTTTTGCTTTTGTTGACAAAGAGAGCCTAAAATAATTTTAAAATTGCGAAGTTAAATACGTACCACAGATGTATTTTAGCTATCAAACTATAATAAGATTGAGTGAAACATTGATACAGTTATTATTCTTTATTTCAGTATTATACGAATCAGTTTGATAATATGGCTCTTCTAATTAAAATTAACTGTTTCCAAGTTTTCGATGGGATAAACTATGAAATGCAATTGGAGATAACTGTTCATTTAGTAAAAGAGAAATAAAATTTATAAAAGTTTGATAATATGGCTCTTCTAATTAAAATTAACTGTTTCTAAGTTTTCGATGGGATAAACTTTAAAATGTAACTGGAGGTAACTGTTCATTTAGTAAAAGAGAAATAAAATTTGTAAAAGCTCAAATAGAAAAATACTAGAAGACATCTGTGTTTGTGACCATGACCGATGTGGACAGTCATTTGTGTGATAAACAGATGTGTCTATATTTAGATCAATATGCGTAATTTGTGGAGCGATATTTAATTATAACATACCTTTAACACCTAATTTTATTCATAGACATAATTCAGTGTGTGTATCAAACGCTGGATTAACGAGGTGGTCAAAAAAAATCATCAATCCTAGATTTTTTAAGAATGAATGCAATCACAAGACGGAAATTAAAAACAAGTCCCCGCCTACCAAAGAATCAAATATAGTTAATTAAGTAAGTATATTATCAAGAAATCTTTGTTAAAACGTAGGTATTGGTAAAGAATAAAATAAAAGGTATTAGTAAAGATTAAAATTAAAGATCGTAGTTAAAACTATGAAAACTTCCACCCTGAAATCCTTTTGACTAAGAGAACGTAAAAACAAGCAATCAGTCTTTAAAGTAGCAGCCACCTGGTGAAGAAACGCAAGACAACTATTGTAGATCTAAAAGTTTGTATTTATGATATTCGTACTATTAGAATAATCTAATATAGCAATCAGTACCTACCAGTTTTTTAAATATGAATAGAATACAAAATTTGACGTCTCTTGTCAATAAAGGAGAACGTAATAAAAGTAAAAAAAAAACATGAAGTAATATAACAGCGTTAATGGCAAAAATGTGGACTATTAGAGCTTTAAAAAAATTATGGCCAACAGCTGCAATATTAAATGCAATTTTAAAGTATTTTTCTAAATGCTCGTGTGAAACTATTAATATTTTTATGATATTGGAAGGCAAACAAGCAGACGGATTTCCTGACGGTAAGATATACAAGTCGCCTATAGATACCAAAGGTGGAAATGGTGCGTTGCCAACCTGAGGCTGGGATGCTAAGCCTCTTGCGTAAGAAAGTTTAACGGCTACCCTAACTTTCAAACCAGAACACGACAATGGTGAGCATTGACGTTATTGTGGTAGGAATAGGTAAGGCGGTGGTACCAATCCGGGCGAGTCATTGCAAGACTCTATCACCTAGTAAACTAATAATTACTACTAACGCCATCTAGTAACATATTATTAGGAAGTAAAAAATCTTTGACCAGCGCCATCTACAATCATCACTACCCTATTTTAACAACCGTATAATTAAATTATAATAATGATTTTCATGTTAGCCGCTAGATGGCAGATTAAGAGTTTTGAAGGTTCGCTACACACGACCGAATGAGAATTTATGGAATTGAACTTTATCAGACTTTACTAACTTGTAGGACGATAAATTATATTATAAGTAATTAGATATTCATATAAAACTTTAAAAATGTGAGACAGCGTATAAATTAATGTTTTTTTTAATACCCTTACAAATATATGATCGCCTCGGTCCAAGGGTCAGCGTGCACGCCTAACGCTACCAACTAGCGACGAGGCTAGGGTTCGATTCCCGAAAAAAGCAAACACTTGTGTACCGAACACAGGCGTCCGTATTTCCGGGTCTGAGTAAATATTTATTAAATCACATATGGTATTTAAGTACCTATTCCTTTATTAGTATCGTTGTCTAACACCCATAACACAAGAATATAATTTGCTTACTTTGGGGATAGATCAATTTGTATAATTTGTCCAGAGATGTATATACTTGTTTATTTAATCTTGGATAATATATTAATAGAGTGCTTAGTAGTGACAAGAGAAAGTAAGCCGAGAATACTCCATCTGACATTACTATTTATTATTGCTTGATAATAACGCGGAATTTGAGAATCGAGCAGAAGAAAATGGATCAAGATGCAACCAACTATACGCTTCCTGCCACGAGTAATATTGTCATAGAGCGCGCACACTTACCATCAACTAATCCAATTCTGGCGTATCTGAGCGTTTAAAATAAAAAAGATTAAAACTTTAAGACATTTTTATTACGTACTGCTGTCCCGGCGAACTTCGTGTCGCCCGCACTTAGGTATAAAAAATAGATATTGATTGAACACACAAAATTTCAATGGAACGGGATAAAAAGTATCCTATGTCAGTCTCCTGGTTTTTAGCTACCTCCGACCAATTTTTAGCTAAATCAGTTCAGCCTTTCTTGAGTTATATATATTGTAACTAACACAACTTTCTTTTATATATATAGATTAGTTGAACAAAACTTCGGTTTATTTATTTCTTCAGTTTATCTGAGAATAAGAATAAAGGCCTGAGGTGTCGATACCGATACAATGTTTTCTCTTATTAAAATATACCAATACTAGTTATTCGAGGCTACCAATTACTAAAATAGTATATTATATCTTGAAACGAGCAATTCTGTATATATCAATGATTTGATTTTCTAGGAATTCTGTATTTGGGGGGTTTCGGGGACAATAAATAGATCTAGCTAGGATTTCAATAACCTATCTACATTAAAAGATAGGCTTCTAGTAATTTTGGTTGATAAGCTATTATTATTAATTATTGAAAAATAATATTGGTTGCCTTATTACTGATAAATAATTCATATTTCATCAGTAAGTCATTTGCATAGTTTTAAGTAAATGTAATTTAAAAAAAACACCGAGCGGAGCTCGGTCATCCGGGTACTTTATATATTAGAGAACAGTTAACAGTTAAATATAAATTAAATATAAATTTAATATTACACAATTACTGAACCTAAAACACATAACTTTATCCCGTATTGGATTTCTATCTGACAAGCCTTGACTTGCCTCTCGTCATAACATGGAACCTAATATCGTCTGCTAATCGTGGATAGGTACATGTAAACAGTATGAGAATGGCGGTGTTTTTTTATAATCATCAAAAAGTACGTTGTACATTTGGTTATATGTGCACACTTCATGCTATTTTAAGCTCTAAGATTCCCTTGATTATGCAATAAATTGAAATATAATATGATGGATGAATAGACTGTAAAACTATACAGCGTGCAATTAACTTTGTATAACTGGACTACTTACGCACCTCCAAACATATTTGCTTTTTAGGGTTCCGTACCCAAAGGGTAAAAGAAAAACCCTATTACTAATACTCCGCTGCCCGTCTGTTTGTCTGTAACTAGGCTGTATCTTGTGAACTGAGATAGATAGACAGTTTAAATTTTCACAGATACTAAAAACAGAATAAAACAAATATAAAAAGGATGCTTCAACACAACAAATGGGATTTTTGCATTTTTACAGATAATGGTACAGAACCCATCGTGCGCGAGTCAATCTCGCACTCGTTGCCAACGTACTATTTGCATAATAATTAGTAACTGACTGCGTAGCGATTTTTTTATAATCATTGAATCTTCGTCCAAGACTTTTGCTGTTTCTATTTTAGATGATGATGATGATTAGTCGGCTTCATAACGTAGGGAATTTGACAAGGGCGACAGATTTTACAGTGCGACTGCCATCAGTCCTCTGAAACCTAGAACGGAAATCAAACCCAAGCCTGCGTGTTTTCTGAGGATGGCATCAAGAGTTTCTGAAAAGGTCGTGTTTGTATGAGGAGAGTAATGAATGTGGAGGAAGCTAGGCAGGTATGTAGGGATCGTGACATTTGGCTATCGATACTCTCTGCCAACCTTGTCACATACACCTGGCGTGAAGATATGTTATGTAGACTATATGTATTTTATGTTTATATTGATTTTTCATCATTTTAGCCTTATCCTACGGGATAAGAACCCCCTAGGTTAGGGTATCTCCTAGATTAGTTTGCTGATAAATCAATAATGTTTGATATAATACGTTATATCAGATGACATTGGGGTCAGCAAACTAATCTAGGGGATATGACTGGGACACCAGTTTTTACACAAAGCGACAGCCATCTGCCCTCGGCAACCCAGAAGGGAAACTAGACCCAATCATAGATTAGGTTGAATTCAATGAATCTGTTTAATCTATATAAATAAATAAAATTGGTGTAAATGTATGTAATATTAAAATAACCGCTTTTTACTAAATGCATATACGTATATTTACAAGGTACTCACATACCAAAACAACATTTTTAAGAATGTCTGTCTGTCTGTTCGTCAGTATGTCTTTTTTTACTCGCTAATCTCTGAAACGGCTGGACAGATTTAAACGGAACTTTCACTAGCAGACAGCTAATGTAACAAGGAACGGCGTAGGCTACTTTTATTTTAGAAATGTATAAAAAAACGTCGCGGGCACAGTCAGTAAGTAATATGTGAAAAAGTTCATGTGTTTTTCATTTAAAACATCAACCATACACCATGTATTTCCCATCAAGAGGTTATATCACAGCTGTGTACGTGCCGACCGCACAACCGCCGTCCCCAATGTGTAACCGACTCGGAAACATTCAACAATGTAAACAGAGAGACGCATTCTAGCTAGAATGTTCTGTGGTGAAATAACCGCAAACACCGCGGTTACATAGAGCTACACACTCTACATAGCCGGTATCACTTGTAAGTGGGTCATGTTTACGTTTCAGGAAAAAAACAAATGAATAATATACTGAATGAAAATATATGATGCTATTATTTTAGGGGTTTTTTACCCGAAAGGTATAAAACGGAACTCTTTACTAAGACTCTGTTGTCCGCCTGTCTGTCACCAGGTTGTATCTCATGAACCGTGACATCTAAAAATCTGAAATTTTTACAGATGATGTATTTCTGTTGCCGCTATAACGAGAAATACTAAAAAAGTACAATAAAATAATATATATGAAGGATAACATAAATAAATTACCAACATAAATGATGTTCTTACACAGCAATCTCAATTTTTTGCCGTTTTCTAAAGATAATTAGTATCGAACCCTTTGTCGGCGAATCCGACTCGCACTTGACAGATTTTTATTTCTAGTAACTAATTTGTTGTTAACCGCGACGTATATTCAACTTCACCGAAATCTATGGACGAGAGAAGTGCTCAGCCCGAGAAATCATTTAACTGCGTGGTATTATCTACAACGCCAACATCAGGGGCTGTCTCCCGGGAGACCGAACCTCGACCTAATGCTGGGATCTCATTATTTGAGGGGAAGGGGAACTCTGTGACTTGCGTTTTTAAATTAAGAAGGGCCTCGATTCGTTCTCGCTAGATTACGTATTACATAATGAGTTGTTTGGTAGTAGATGCGCAGACGCAGAGTTAATCGAGGGCGAGCTGCATGCACCGTGGATAAATAATGCTTCACGCCCCGATGACTTGCTTATCGCCGGTGCGGGAGGACCGAAGCAAGACGTAATCAAAGACACGCGATATTCAAATTTGTGTCATATAAAGGTTACAGGAGATTTATAAAAACAACAACAACGTGTAGCGAAAACCGTATGACCATCGTTGGTCGAGCGTCTAGCGTGCACGCCTAACCACATCGACCGCGAGGCTTGGGTTCGATTCCCGACGGGGACAGATATTTGTGTGATGAACACAGATCTTTTGTTGGGTCTGGGTGTTGTTAAAATTTATTCTGGTATCTATTTAAGTATTTCTATGTATTAGTATCGTTGTCCAACACCCATAACACAAGCATATAATTTGCTTACTTTGGGTTTAGACAAATTTGTGTAATTTGTCGAATAATATTTATTTATAGAAAAAGAAAACAAAACAAATAAATATATTCACGCCCATGTCTCCAACGTTCTACATATGCACCCTCGATTAGCCTAGTCGTAATTTTGCTGCCGCCAACTAAACTTATTTTAAGACATCGCTATCTACTTTATCTAAGAAGATAGCGATGTCTTAAAATAAGTTTAGATAGCGTGCAGAGGAATTACAACCAATATCTTACGATGTGACTGGTGGCCTTATCTCTTATCTGTGGCTATATCGGACAAAAAACCTCGGGTTTCGAAAGGGCACTCAAAAATGTACTTAAAAAACATATAGGTACATGGCGGAGTTCGAACCTGGGCTACTAAAATGGAAATCCGAAGCGCGTACCACTAGGCCATCGAGGCTCTATTTAAACTTTATTTTATGTATTAGTTATATGTGTTTAGAGCATCACAGTAAAGTAGCGGCAGTGTGTGAAAGCTTTAGACTTTAGACACATTGTGTTCACAGCGGATGACGTAAGTGACCCATTACTGTCTAGAACTTTCGATCTCTGGATGAAATCGAGTTCGTTTCCTCACTGCTGTAAATAACAGTTCTCTGCATTTTTAATCACGATGATATTCCTAATAATGTTATAAACGCGAAAGGTTGTAACTATGGATGGATGTTTGTTACTCGTTCACGAAAAAACCACTGAACGGATTTCGATGAAATTTTACTGTAAGATAGCTTAGATAATTAAGAAAATAATACATAGGTTACTTTTCAACCGATTACATTAAAAAAAGAGGATGTTTTTATGCAATTAGTATTATAAGTCGGAAAAAATCTGTTCCTCGAAAGTTATCTATGTTATTAAAATAATTAAAGCGGGCAAAGATTCGGGCAGAAAAATGGAATAGGTACAATAGCATAGAATAGATAAAAAAATATTTTATTCCACATAGCGGTTCTTGTGACGCGTCTACATAATTCTAGAATCGTCGAAATGATCCAGCGAAAGAATCTCAGCGGGCTCATATTTTAACTTATTTTCTTAACAAATTTATTTTATATTATATTATAATAAAAGAAATTTTAAGAGATCAAAATCATATTTATCATCTACATTTTCTGCTATATTATAATATTCTTATTTATATATTTTAGATTCCATACATGTTTTAACTTTTTTCAAAGGTAAATCTTTTATATGTACCGAAGGAGTACGTGATTTTTTTTGCCGTATTGATAGATAATGGTACGGAACCCTTCGAGCGGATGTCCGACTCGCACTTGACGATTTTTGTACATCATCGATATACTCGTATATATAGCAATATGCTCGTAGGTCTGTTTAGTCTGCATTAACACGTAATAGAAAATATGAGTGTCAACTACAAGTACGTAAAAGTAATAAATATTATAGGAATATAGTTATGATTTAATAGTTTTTTAACAAATCTCAAACAATAACATTTTGTTATCTAGTTTATTATTCAAATTATACATGACCCAGGAAGAAGACACCGGTATAAAGGCTAGTACACACCATCACGAATATAAAAATACATCACTCATCAGCTATTAATAATGTAAAACATATAAAGAAATTTATTAGTGATTTTTTAAGTCAAAAATAACGTCACTGTATCCTACTTACATTATAAACGCGAAAGTTTGTAAGTATGGATGGATGTATGGATTTTTGTTATTCACGGTTGTAGTTCACGAAAAACTACTTGAAGGATTTGGATGAAAGTTTACGGTTAGGAGAATAATACCGATCGACAATAAATTACTTTTTAACCGATTAAATTAAAAAGAGGGTATGTTTTAACGCAATAAATATTATAAGTATATGTTAATAGAATAATTCACGCGGGCGAAGCCGCGGGCGGACAGCTAATAACTTAATGATTTTCAATTACCATTCTTCTAATGATTTGTTCTCCTCTATATGGAAAGTGGAAACGATTTTTAGCCACTGATTTTTCAATATGTAATCTGTAAAAAAATATTTAAAATGCTTAAGACAGTTCGGAGATATGTCCTATTAAAAGGAGAAATATACTATTTTATCATTGCGTAAGCAAAGTACCTTTAATTCATAACAAATCTATTTAGTTTCTTTTATTGGATAAGGCTGCGAACAGGCACACGACTCTCCTGATGGTAAGAGACAACCATGGCCTATAGACACCATAGATGTTGTAGGTGCGTCGTTGTCTGGTAGCCGTGCTTGCAGGCCTGATGTGGAAGTAAAATAAATTTTAATTTAAGAACCAAGAAAATAGAGTAAGGTACTAATAACAACAAGCAAGCTAAAATAATTTTTAATGATATAAATACTTCATTGATACAATCTTAAGCGATAAGTGCTACAGCTTTACCTAATCCTGCTGCCATGATGCCGCAATCATCACTATTATTATCCCATTTAGGAGGTCAACAAAATAAATTAAGAGTTTATTGGAGTTCATAAATTAAGAGTATTATAATAATTAGAAGTAAATTACGCAAAAAATAAGTAGGAGTAAACCAACCAACCTCAGGTAGGCAACTGAATTATTACCTTAAATATCTTGAGGCGACGGGTATTTCTTATAGAATAACATTGATTTAAATAAATCTTAATTGTGCACAAAAAAAGACACAAAATTACAAAATAAATCGTCATATAAAATCAATACTTACAGACTAAATGATACACGAAGGCAGTCTTATCGCCAAAGCCATCGATCTCTTACGTGCAAACTTATGGTATGGAACAATAGATCTTATACTTTAACCTTAATATACTAACGACCCACCCCATGTATATTTTGCATATATTTAAAAACCTTGAATTTTGAAATTTTTGTTTGAATTTTTTGAAAACTATTTTTTTGTGAAATTATATTGCTATATGTCTTAAGATTTATTACAACGTGACTGGAATAGTGGGCAAGCAGAGTGCTAAGCGAAAGTTTAATTAGGTAGTGCTTGATACCCAGTGTCTGCAGTGAGACCGAACCTTGGCTTATGGCGGGATCATGGCAAACCGCATTAAAAACCGTTGGGTACTTTTGAAGATCTATGCATACATGGAGACATACAACTGACAGCAACTTTGATTTATCTATGTAGTGTTTATGCGTCACATTAAAAAAACCATTGCGTGTATACCAACCTTAACTATCACAAACCATGTTTGGCAATCAGCGGTATTGCATGCGTCTAAATAGTCGAAAGATGATTTTTTGTAATCTGCGCTCAAACAGATTAATTAATTATTATATAACACAATGTTAGAAATGTAGGTTGTTAATATATACTTTAACATATATATTACAGCTCGTACATCTTCCACTCTAGTGCAACTGTTATTGCAGAACCCTAGTTTATTTACAAATATTTCACATCCCACACTGATATTTGGCACACATTTCTTTCAAAGTGTTTCATAGTTTAAACGTTGTAGCACTGAAAAAAAAGGACATCAGACCTAACAGCCCGACCATAGGACAGCGACGCACCCACAACCTCAATGGTTGTCTCTTACCATCAGGAGAGCAATGTTCTTGTACGCTGTCTTGTACTTAAATAATAAAAAAATTTAGTTTCTCTTAAAAATAAGTATATATGTATGTATTTTTTTAAACACAAAAAAAAATATGAATCTTTTTTTGCCACAAAAAATTTATTATTTTTTACCATAAAAATATGAATAATTTTCTTCCACAGAAAATATGAATATATTTTTGCTATAAAAAATATGATTTTTTTTATTTATATGGGTAAGGCTGTGGACCTTTTGGACCCTTTGATATTTTGACATACGACCTAATATCAACCCAGTACTCCCCGGGTAGCCGCAGCCATTCATATTCGTATTCGTAAGCTATAAATGAGTACAAAAAATGCAGCGATTTCGTTGATTGCTTCACAGCTTGACCGGTGAGTCAAGCTTGAAAAACTAAAATTAGATCATGAATGACACACTAACTTTCGCAAGAGTACTCGTGTAGGGTTTTCACCCACTAATGACTCGACACATTTGTCTTGGACACATAACCCTTATTGTGCAGCAATAAGTCTATGATATACAAAAATAACCATCGAGAACTTTCGATTTCTAAATACTCGTGGAGTCGAGTTCGTTTTCTTACTGCTTCAACTAACGGTAATTTTGATTAAGTATATTTTATTTATAAAACATGTTGGTTTATCTTATCTTCTACTATATGATAATTATTCTAAAGAGTACTTTTTCATTTAAATCTTAATTTTAGCGCACTATCTAGGAAAATACCATAACTATCGGATTTAATGTCCTGGTATCCTTACTCGTCGTTTTTTTTTCATTTTCCTTCTAGACATAAACTATGATCTGTCCTTTAATACGACCATAAGTAACTCCGTATTGGTTCGGGTCCCTTGTCTAAAATAGACAATCTGCTAGGTAGCCCGCAAGAGGTGAGCATAGGTTAACTGGGTCACTTTCAACATGGCTACTTGGAAACAAAAATAACTTAAATTTATGACTTAGAAATCATTATTAGATTGACTAGAATCGTATGAAAGGTAGTCAACAATAATTCAATTTATGTCATAAATTTTGGAAATTTGCAAGTTTTTCTAAAACCTTGAACTACTTTATAACCTATATACGTAACGAACATTGTCAAATATCGCGTATGTACAAAAAAATTCATAATTGAAATTTCGCGGCTGTAGTATAAGGAGAATGAAATGATTCTATACCCTTGTTCCTTTAAAATTCGTTTGATACGTTGCTTAGAAAATTAGGTATATGTATAATTAGCCGAGATATACGTTCGCGGTATTGGACTATCAACGACGATATACTCGAGGTGTCTTTAATTATATAAAAAGTTGTGTTAGTCACATTACTTATTAATTTAAAATTTGCTGCACTAGTTACGGTTTTTGTGTTTTTAGATTTGTCTTTGTTCCAAATAGGATAATAAAGATTAAAGAAATTTAAAATTCAGAGAAAAAAATTGCACTTGTCATGACTAGGGCGGACCAAGTAGGTACGCCGGAACCTATACAATAAATAAAATTGGAGTGTCAAGTAGAAGGTACTACACATACCAAAATAATATTTCATTGTTCCCACTAATCTCTGACACGGATGGAAACATGTCGACGGGACTTTCACTGGCAGACAGCTGATGTGATAAGGAGTAGCTTAGCCTACTTTTATTTAGTTAAATTCAAACTCAGTAGAAAAGTCGCGAACACAGCTAGTAATTTATAAAATAAAAACTCCTCTTGCAACTAAATTATATCAGACAAAAAATATACATATTTTATCATCAAATATTTCCAAAAATATCAGCATTTCCCGCCAAAATTGCCGGTCGAGGTGTAATTTTACAACAACACCAAACACCACAGATAACATGCAGCGTATTCGGTAACCAAAACATGCGCATTTGAGCAACTGAACTGATACCAGTTCTATTACAAAACCTCGTAGATCGTGACAGATGTCAGGTGGAACTCTATTCCTAGCCGACCCACAACTCCACATAAGGCTCCTTCGTAACACATATTACGTTTTATCCGTAATACTAACACTGGGCTATTACAGCATCGCCGTAAGCGCAGAGCCAGTCGCCAACGCGAACCCGCGACGCGCAGTTGCCGCGAGCTAACCATATCGTTTTTATTTTTAAAACCTTGTAAGTTCATATTTATTAACAAAAAAAAAATTAAAATAAAAATTCTCCCAAAAAAATAGTGACAACCTTGTGATTATTTTATCGTGTGTATATTTTTAAATATATGTAAAGCAGTAATATATAGGTATATACAAATCAATATCGGCATAATTAATGTTATGAAACATTACCTAATCTAATGTAACTTGCACAAGGCAACTGTTACATAAAATCTGGATAGCGCACTATTAATTTATAATAGTCATAATGTTATCTGTATTCATATTTTTTAATCTGAAAGCCTCACATCCTGTATAATGTTTATTTATCGTTGGCCCTTAATCTCTGTATTAATATAATTAAAATTAATCTCAATGATATATTTTAATACATAAATAATATACAGTATGTTCGAAATCAAGTTAAAAATATTCGAATATAAATTATTCATAAAAATATACATTTTATGTTTATTAATTAATAGTTTAAAAGAATACTTTACATATTTTTAGTAAACTGCTCCGAGAATAAGTGAGAAAATTAATTAATTAAAATTTATTTGAAGTGCTAAAAAGCAATTTATCATAAGATATTAAAATTTGACCACAGAGCCTCCGCCAGTTTTTCTAAATCATAATCATAATATAAATTATGAACATAAAAGTAGTAGAATACTAATCAAAATAAACTTTATTTTTCTTTAAAAAATTCTAATAAAAATAACAATTATTTCTAGTTGACTCAATTTATTAGATCGTGTGCATTTTAAAGCATTTCAAAGTTAAAAAATAGACAGGGTTGATAACGTTACATTACTAAAAACAAGCACCCTGCAGCGTCAAATTATGTATGTAAATGAATGTCTACATTTTAACGTTTTTCATGTTTTAAATGAATGAAAGTACTTTTTCAAATATTACTAATTATAATTGAATATTGTTTGAAATGGCCGACCAGTTTTGCTTTTTACAGCAACATCATAAAAATATATCGAATAAGTACATATGTTTTTTTTACTAAAAATTGTGAGCCTGCCAGGCTTTGCACGGGTTTATTATACATATTATAATCATATAAACCATCTTGAATCATCTATTCATTCATATATCTATCTATCAAAAAACCGCATCAAAATTCGTCGAGTACTTTTAAAAATCTAAGCATGTATAGGGACAGTTATAATATGTGTCAGTTTCTCCAAGCGCCGACTATGAAAAATATAGAAATTATTTATATTTTTAATGTCAAGTGTTTAATAACAAAATCACCAGCAGTGAGATAATTAAGTTCTCATTAACTCTGTATATATTATGGAATCTGTCCAAGTTGGTAATACAATTATAACGTTATCTCAAGTATATCATATTATTTATGAGCTTACTTTGCGAAAGATTGAAGATGCGATTAAAAAATGGTGTTGTGTGAATAGAGACAATCAGACTTTTGTTAGTTTTACATTGGATCAGGGAAAATAGAACAGAATATAATTATTTTATTTCAAACCGCCCGCACTTAGAGGAATGAAAATTAGATGTTGAGCGATCCTCATACCTACCCGCACTTAAAATTTCGTGCGAAGTGGTACGGGATAAAAAGTATCCTTTTCTCCATCACCTGATTCCAGACTACTTTTATACATACACAAATCGGTACATGTGTATTTATTAGAAACTCGATTTCTTCGATTGTATATACATAAAACAAACCCCACATCAAGCTATCATAACGGATATATAAATGAGACAACACATTAACTTCGCGTTAACCTTGAATATGTATTGTTTTAGCTCAGCCGTCACAATATTTTGCAGGCTTTCGACAAGACGGAGCGTATGTACTTCAATAGTGAAACACCGTGAGATATATTCACAATGACGATTATGTCACATCACTAATTGCAGGGTTGTTGACATTTGACAAGTGTCAAGTCACTCCTATGTACAGTTTGACTCGTTGGTGAGTGTGACAAATCGAAATACCAGTGGTATTTTAAACTGAGCACATCGTGTAGCGAAGATTTAAAAGAAGTTTTTCGTGGGTCAACTTTGCGGGTAACAACAGATATGATTGTGAGTAAACGTAGAAATTAATTTTCTTACTAATTTTTTTATAAAGTTGAAATAATATTAATATTTTTATAGTATCTATGTTACCTGATACAGTATAGCGATAATTCGAAGGAGAGAAAAGTTTTGGCAATCTTATAAGTGATAAAATATAAAAATAGCGACTAGAAAAAATACAATTAAATTTATAGGTTTCAAATCCCTTACTGGTTACGAAGTCCAAAGGTTATTTAGATCAATAAAGCTAACAAGATGCCAGCTTATAGGAATTTATTACAGGACCACACACTTACAGAACCTATAAATTATTTTATCGCAATTCAAACTATGTTGTAGAAAACCTACTGATGTTGCGATTAATTTTAAATAATTGACTCTTAAAAACGAAAGATTGTTTGATTTTTCAAAAACACTAGCTGCTTATCAAAATTTTTATAGCGTTTGCTAATTTGATACTTGAAACTTTAGCGCCATTAAGCCTCCTGCGTACGTAAGTTTAGTGACTACCTTATCTTTTAAGCCGGAACGAAACAGAGCAATCAATTTACTTTATCACGAGTAGGAAAGGCGATTGATATATATCAGTTGGGATAATTCTAGACTCTTATAATATAACACTGTCATAATTCCTATGACAACATATTCTCATGTGTTCCTATCAACTTGTTAGATGATTGGTATTTGAAACTATTGGTATTTGATACAAAACTAAGATCTAGCGATAAGTATACGACAATCTTAATTGAATGTTTCAAAGAAGTTTGCATCAACATTGAAGATATAAGTAAAATTATAGATAAAATTATTCTTTTGCAGGCTAACGAGGCTTTTGCTGGCGAGGAAGCAGTAATACTTCGACAGTGAAACGCTCTGCGATAGAATTTTAAAACTATTATGTCACAGCACTAATTGCAGGATTGTTGACATTTGACAAATCAAGTCATGTGTGCTGTGTGACTCGTTAGTGAGTGTGACAAATCGAAATACCAGTGACATTTTAATATAACTGTGAATATAGTGAATTAGAAGAGAGTTTCTTTTGTAAACTAGTTACGCGGTTCCCAACTAACATAAATGTGAGTATTTATGCATATAAACCATAAAAGAGTTAAATTTTATTCTTTTTGACTTGAAGTTAGATTATTCTATCGCATATTTGGTAAAACGTAATTAGTATCCGATTTTAATACACGAGGGTGCGATAGCGGTAGGGCAACTTGTACTATGAGTTTTTTCAGTTTATCTGAAAGACATAACTTTATCTGGGATGAGATTTGTGTCCGATGTGACGACGAACGAGCTACCTGTCACATCCTGGTACTTAATATCGTCGGCTAATCGTGGGTGGAGTATACCTACTATTTCGGGGATATTACATCCCATTTGGGCATAACGATACATTTTTTATTTTGGTTTACTAATTTAAAAAACCAAGAGACAGACACGTATTACGGAAAAATCGCTATCGTCCATGTAAATTCTTACCCACCTTATATTTTTTTAATATCTTCAACGCTTAGTCACAGGACATTATCAATAATGCTAAGTAATATAAAAAAAAACAAAATAAGAGTCCTTATTAATCAGTATTAATCTTTTTCAGGCTTTCTACTAAAGGGACATCGATACTTCACAGCACGAATTGTAAATTTTGACGATTTTTTAAGTGTCAAGTTATATTTAGAACCTTGTGACTCGTGTGTGTGACAAAACTAAATACCAAATGACATTTTATTGAATCTGTGAACATCGTGTAGTGAAAAGCGTTATTTTGTGAATAAGTTTAGCGGGCGTCATCAGCTATGTGTGTGAGTATTTTCCTATTCTCTTGGTACTACTATGATAGATATAACTGCACGAAGAGTTATGTCTATCGGGGTGACTGACTTAACTCTTTGTACTAACCTTATCACATTTCTATATCAGATAACATCAGGGGTGTTAATATGATAGACATAACCTTCGTGCTAACCTTACCCCATTTTTATGTCAGATAATATCTGACATAATCGCCTCTGTGGTGTAACGGTACAGGTGTCGCCTGTTAAGACCGTTAGCCACGTGGGGTCCCGGGTTCAAT
>DVZL01000124.1:0-29123 GCA_018236625.1 Lasaia peninsularis
ATAATACAGACAACTTTCAAAGGGCAGACATTTGTCCGACTTATAATACTAATCGCTTAAAATCATACCCTCTTTTCGATGTAGTCGGTTAAAAAGTAGCCTATGACGTTCCTCAAGGTCTACTCTATATCTGTACAAAATTTCATCAAAATCGGTTCAGTGGCTTAGGCGTGAAAGCGTTACAGACAGACAGACAGAGTTACTTTCGGATTTATATCTAATACTCTTAGTACGGATGATACAACTTTTACATATTTAGTGTCTTTAGGCGCCGCGTATTACTTACCTTATCTATCTGAGCCCCAAGTCCTATTATAATAATATTAATACAGTAATTAGATTAACATTTCAACTTTTCCACGCTTCAGGCCAACTTTGGGAAAGTAAATTTAATAAGAGTTATTCTGCTAACAAATAGCAAGCTGATAAAATGCTTCAATATTGACCCGAAACAGTAATAATCTAGTTGGTAAGTTTTGACTTGGAATCCCGATTTTACTTTTTCAAAAACCATCATTCGTCTTGCCAAGGTCTACTGTTGAGCCAGTGTCAAAATGCTGGACCACTGTTACAAATTTTTGAAAACAAATTTCAATTTGTTAGTCATTTACAAGCAACATCAATTTTAGCACTTCCAGCCCTGGGCGAAGTTTCTTCCCAAAATACAATTCGGACCTCCCAAAGAGCAAAAAGGAAAAAAATAAATGTTCCGAGTTCCCTGTGTAGAATGTCTGCCTCCATGCCAGGCAGTTCGTAAGAGGCGGATATAGGTAAACTGGTTCACCAACTTGACCACTGGTGGAAGAGTGCTGTGCAGCAACTCGTCCGTATAGGGATCCACCGCCCTACCTATTCCTGTCGCCACGATGACATTGTTATGTTTCGGTCTAGAACACTTATTCACTTCCGATTAACCCACAATATTAAATCTTGGCAAGTCCGTCGTCATATCAGACACAAATCCGATTTCAGATAACGTTATGTAATTTAAGACGAACTTAAAAAAACTCATAAGAACCCGTGCTCATAAAAACTCATAAGAACCGTTGTCCTAGCCAGGAATCGAACCCAGCGTCTAATGCATCAAAATCAATCATAACATAGTACGTTTCACTCTTTAGTCCTCCCATACAGATGGCCCCTTGTAGCCCCGTACAGGTAGCGACAGCGTATGCAAGTTTATGGAAGCATGTTTACGCCATTTATAACATACTAGCAACCCGCCCCGGCTTCGCATATACTATACATGTTACGAACATAAAAACCTTCCTCTTGGATTACTCTTATCTATTTAAGAAAACCGCATCATAATCGGTAGCGTACTTTTAAAGATTTAAGCGTACATAGGGATATAGGAACAGAGAAAGCGACTTTGTTTTATACTTTGAAGTGATGATCTCCTTTTAATTAGACACATCTCAGTGTTCATAAGATTTTGATAAAACGAAGTAACTGGCGTCAGTTAGCTGGTGCGATTTCACATGGTGTGTCGCTACACTAAGGTAAAGGGAAATAAAAGATATGTATCGAAATTTATAGTTTATATTAGATTTATAATAAGATATGTAGTCTACAAAATTTCACAAATTTTCACAACGTCATTTGAACCTAAAGCGTCTACCCATTTTAATATGAAAATAAAATTATCAAAATCAGTGGGTCTCTACGTACGACGGGGGCTGGTTGTACGCAACCATTATTTTTTAAAATATAATCTAATAGGCAGTTTCATCCTCGCGTAACTTTACATGAGTAAGTCAAAAACTAATAACGGTAAAAAAATAAAAAAATATCAATCCGTAGAACCGGCCCCCGGTGAACCAAACAACAACGTCGCCCAATACAAATACAATAATATTTATTATCGTTATATTTAACTAGAGTTATACAGAATAATGATTCCTATGAAATATAATTATGCATTCTTTAAATTTATTCAATATAATAATAATAATAATAATACTTAATAAGTATCAATAGGTAATGGTTAGTCAATGTCGTGCTACAAACTACAATAGTTTATAATAATAATAATAATGAATGAGTCGTATTATTTGTTTATCATTTATTACTTTAAATTTATTACTCGATATTAACCACTAGTGTACGGCAGCCTCGACCCAGCGCCGACGGGCGCGGGCGCACATAATCACAAAAAAACATCGTCAACACATAAAATAATAATCAATAATAATAATCGTACAGATAAAAATCATTCATAAAAACATTACAATAAAAATCTAAACATTAAAACACACTTAAAACAAACATTATATTAATATTATCATAATCATAGTGTGTACCGTATAATATCATTTAAGCGAATAATCGTATAGTCAAAATAATGTGAGCGCGGCGCTCGTTGGGCGGCGGGGCGCGGCCGGGCCCCTAGCGGGCCTCAGTCTGCGGCGCGGCGGGCCCATTCGCTACCTAACATTACGTCCACAACAACACATTGGCTACGGCCAGCCGCGCGGCGGGCCGCCGCCGCCGCCACCGAGCGCCATTTCATTACCTTAATACTTTACGCTACTACGTTAGGTAAGCTTTATAAATTTTCGATCTCATTTACGCTATCAATAATAATAATTATACAACTTTTTTTAAATTTTATGCATTTTTTTCGAAATTCTATCGTAACGTACCGACTCTCTCTGCGGCGGCGGGCGCGCACGCCCGACGACCTAATAAAAAACGTTCATAATAAGAAAATATATGGTGTGTAACTCTGCCGACTTACGTTAGGTACGGCGCGGCGGACGGGCCGTGCCGGCGGGCGCCGACTTTTGGCACCAGGATTTCGATTACGCGATTTTTTTTAATATTTTCGTAACGATTTAAGTAAAAAAGTGGTCGGCCGTGGCACGACAGTTTACGAGAGTATGCGGATGGCCTGGTGCGCGGGCGCGGCGCAGGCGGGGCAGGGCGCCGCGGAGGCGGCCAGCCGCTGCGCGCACTCCAGGCAGAACAGGTTGTGGCCGCACGGCACCAGCGCCGCCGCCACCCCGCGCTCGCCGCACACGCCGCACGCGCGCGCCGGTGACGCCGCCGGCGACGGCCGCGGCGGGCCCCACGCCCACACGCCGCCCGCGCCCGGCGACTCGAACGAGGGCGATTCGCCCAAACCTTCGTCACGCTCCGTCGACGACCAGATGCCTAACAGGTCGCCCAGTCTTCCCGACGATCCGCCGGAAGAGCACGAGCCCGCCGACGAGAAGGCCGCTTCCTGCTCAGGCCGCAGCAGGGACGCGAGTCCGGCGCGGTACAGCTGCGCGAGCGGCTCTCCCTCTGTCCCCGTGGTGGTGCCCGTGCTCGCCGCCCCACCCGCTGCCCCAGTTCGTAAGGCGATGTGGGCCTCTATCTCCTTGCGCGCCGCTTCGACACTTTCGGGAAGCCCCGTGACCTCGAAGACGGGTTCGCGTTCACGCGAAGGCGTCACGATGTAGGTGTGCGTGGTGTGTTGAATGCGCTTGATGGTGGCGCCCTTAGGCCCCACGACGAGGCCGACGACGCGGTAGGGCACGCGCACTTGCGCGGTAACGTGCCCGGGGGCGCCGGCGGGCGGCGGTGGCGCCGCGCCGCACTTGCGCGACGCACGGATCTGAGAGAAGTGCTCGGCGGCGGAGAGGATCTCGCGTTTGGCGCGTGCGACGTCCTCCTTGCGGCCCGTCACCACGAACACGGGCTCCTCGCCGCGCACCGGTGTCTTGATGTAGGTGTTGGTCTTTGCCCGCAGAGCTTTAATCTTGCATCCTGTAACAAGAGGGAAAAAAGTGTTACTCGAGTGTTCTTAAACTAATTGGGAGCTGAAAACCTCGTAATATAAACTTTTACAAACATTGTTACAATGGTCATAAAGAACTGAGTAAAAATATTCATATGAAGATATCAATGCGATATTATGACTCGCCTCGTTATTGCAGCTCTTCGGTAAACATTCTAGAGTGGCATTTTTGTAGTAAGGGGTATTTGGTTTATACTTTATACTTTACTGATGTGTCTCTAATACGGAACGCAAAAATCAGTTACAATAGAAATACTAATAGGAGTTTATGTCGTGTGTCACCTACGCGTCACAATTTCTCTTTCAGAAGCACTAACATGGACAGAACTAGTAATATTTTATATCAACAAAGTCGAGGGCGCCAGACACGGCTACGAAATTGCAAAGTTCCAAAGGTTTGTGCCCCGACAGAACACGACCCGAGACGCCCCCGCCCGGTCCTGGTTAGTAGAACAGAGACCTCATTTCGTATATACACACAACCGTATTTCAATAACATTAAGATTTTTTATACTTTAACATTATATAAAATATGTAAAAAAAATCTCGAAAAATAGTTAAGAGAATCAACTTTATATATTTGAGATCAATATACAAATATGTGTCTTAAATATCAAAATGCTCAATTCATGTAGCACGTGGTCGCAGCGGGTTCCGTCCCCTACTGTCGTACGCGGTTTGTTGTATCTCCGTCCCGCTTCTGCGACCCCAATGCGGCAAAACGTACCAGCGTAGCGTTCAGTGTCCCGGTCGCTCAAATTCACAACCCCGCAATCAATATCGCGTGTTTTCTCAAGACGCTTTCTCTAACAAAAATTAGGGCGAGTTCTGAGCGCGTGTTAGGTGATATCAAAATAACAACTTATAAACTGTGAAAAGTACGGAGATCTTTATATAACAACCTGATCGCGAGATAAAGTAGAAATTAAATTATTATTATAACAATAATATATTTGTAATAATATACTTGCAGCTTTTATTTACGTTGGTTATTACTTAAATCAAAATTGAATTCAAATATTACTATAATTTTTCAATAGTGATAAAACATTTGAATCTTTTTACTGAAATTCTTGTACTATTTTTAAACGTTTGTTACAATTTATAGCAGTTTTGTTACGTGGATTAGGTCACTTTTCAGTTAATCTTTAAACGGTAAAAAAATACAACGTTCGCCGGGACAACAAATGCGCAATAAGTTTCAATTATTGTTTTCTTTTACACTATGCTACTGTAATCCTGAATTATCCGACACAACGAACAAACATTTACTTTTATATATAATTATTCGTAAAACAGATATTGTATTAAGTAATTATATCTCACGAAAAATCCGAGATCCAATTACAAGTAACGTAACGAAGCTGATGCGAAATACATCATACTTAGGGTGTTTCTTGGGCATACCTAGTCGTAATTTAGAAAAACATATTTTACAAAAACCATAGAGAATATAGATTGTAAACACACAGGCGAGAGCAAAATACGTAACGAAATAACGATCGAACTTTGTTAAAATTACAAGCTATAGGCGAAGTGTCGGAAAATATTGAACAGATATGAATGTAATCGATACTAATGCTTAAGCGTGATTAAGGGAAAAAGAGATCATTTTTCGAATATGTACATTATAATTGTAGGAAAATAGTGTTCTCGCAATAGCTTCAAAAATCATATTCATACAGACAATGTGTCAGTACCGTTAGATACACACGTTATGACGAACGTAGCAATTACCTACACGTGTCTACGCGGCGCTACGCTAAGAATTTTAATGCGTATTTGTTCTCGTCTTTATTATTATTTCAATGTGGCTTTTAATTCGGGAAAAATCGTTCAAAGGTAAATTCTGAAATAGATGTGATACTGTTTTTTTTATTACATTGCAGGTAGTCAGATTTAATTAAACATAGCGAAGTACTTAAAGCGCTTTCGAGGCCAACATATTTTTTTTATATTTTTCATCTGTTCTTAAATCGCTGTAGGTTGGGACAAACGAGTCAACTTACTCTTTCTGGTTTAAATAACTCGATTTATTCATTTCGTACACTTGCCATTTTCAGCTGCTTCACAAATGGAAAACTAACAAATTGAAGTAGTTCGTTGTCATGAATCACAGAGAACGGTAAATTGTCACGAGTTAGTGATTGTAATATTTTGTGTAGGCTCCACTCCCGGCTGTAGCTAATCTGTTATTCATCATGTGGCCATTCAAAAATAAAAATACTTTTATATCACTACAAAAAAAGCTCTCTGATAGTTACCATTATTTTTTTACTAATTATTAATATAATAATGTTTAAGCAATGAATCGAATCTAATAATGCCCTTATGATGACTAAGGTTTAAAAGAATAAAAAGCGGTTTCTTTAGCGTGATCGGTCAAAAATGATTAATCTGATTTTGATTAATAAAAATAAAATAGTCTAGTAGATAGATTCATGTTTTTATTTTAAGTAAAATATATTTAAAAAGATCGCGCATCTTACAACATAGACTAATTAGGGAAAAAATAACTAGCATAATTTTGTTGATAAAACCACAGGACTGATTAAGCAGCTCTAGAAGTCAAGTACATATTTGCATAACAGATTAGCTCAACCATCGGTTAGGCATTATTGGCTACGCGCCAATTATACAGTCTGTGCAAACTAAACATTGATAAGGCTACATACGAGTAGTTAAGTATTTGAATATTTCATGTTTTAAGTGTTTTTTATACTTATTATTTAGAATGAAATTTCACATTATAATTACAAAATACGGACATATAAAACTCTTTTGTTGATTTCAAAAGTCGAGTTACGATGATATCACAATAGAATACATGAATAATACAAAATATCATTAGTCGATTATGAAGTAAGTTTCACCGATGCCCAAGTTTTAGGATAGTACGGTAAAACGTGTTTGATAATAAAATACAGCCGGATAAATACAATCGGATCAAGTAGGTTGACACAAAATTTGCGTCCTTTGTGAGATAAACTTGTTAAGTTATTTTATTTTAGTAAAACATTAGCGTTCAGCCAGTTTTAGCTTGTAATCGACAAACTGTGAAAACGCCGAAACGATTAAACAAATAATTTCATCGAAAAGATATTTCATTTGAACATTATGCTTTTGGTCGTGATGAATATTATTCTTTTCATAATCAAACCACGAGTAAACATTTTTTTTAGTTTTTTAAAAATAAAAAATCAATTTTTGGAATAGGACTGATTTGAGCCGTAATAGCTTTAGTGTTAAGGCATCGATATCAAAAAATTATAAGTTCGAATACAATAGCGAAAAATATTTTATTTATTTATTGGAAGATCTTTAAGAATTTTTTACCTGATCGATGCCGCAGATAATTCTTGTATAAAAAAATAAATAAAATATTCACAAGTTAATAGAATTTCGTAATATACTAGAACGTAGTGAGATGTCGCGTAATGACTGTCAGGCGTGTCAAAGGCTTCTGGAGCACTTTGGCCGAATTGAGTAGATGCCGCCGCCCTTCATACATATTTATATATGGCTTTGTAATCTTTGTAGCTAAATCATATACAGTAACAAATCCAGGCAGCTGGCGAAACTTCATTGATCAACGATTGCTGTAAAATACATTACGGATAGCCGATGTTTTATTTATTCGTTTGTACTCGTACTTATAAGCAAAATTAAAATTTCATAAGAACAATAAAAATAAAATGACAAGCAATAAAACATATTGATTGAATATTATAAAGCGATTGTTATTTTTGATAGTTTAACGCAAATGTAACTGTCATATTACCATTAACCAAAACATAGTTTTAAAATAATCTAAAAACAATCATTTGAAATTTTCAATACTCCGTATTATGTCATATAAAACCAATCGATAGTTTCATTTTTCAAATTATATTATTATTTAAATAAATATAAATGTTTAGAAAGTAAGACACAAGTACATCAGTTTACAAGTACTTTATTACAGTTCTAAGTTCTAGCATATTTCTAGCCCTCGTAAAAACGTTTTCCGTTTGAAATTCACCTACATTCCGCTTGCTACGCGCGTAGCTTCGTAGCGGCCACTGCTCCCTACGCCGTAGCTAACCAGGTCACTGCGCCTCTACGGTTTTTATATTCACGTTTTATCCCCCTTAGGACGCAGTATTTTTGTGTTATAACTTATAATGCACATAGTATGAACTTGTTACGTAATCACCTCTGGCTATAATAGGCGTGAAGGTACTTTTATTAATCTAACAGTGAAAGGTAAATTAGTGACGAATTTGAATTCGACCTAATCTAGGATTAGACCTCGTTTCCCCTTGGGTTAGCGAGTTCAGATAATGAAGTTTAAAAAAACAGATTTTATTTCTAATCACAATTATTTTGAACTATAGATATTTTTAATGTCATATTTTATTCCTATCTCTGAATTAGGCTGTTGGATTTTCCAATTCTTTAGGATGTACAGCATACTTGAAAATAGGATAATATTTTCTATCAAGATACCATGAACATTGAGTCTATGTTGACTTAATATAGGTCAGCCAAGTCACCCGTATTTAGCATATGTAAATATATATAGTAATTTGTTAATAAAACGAACTCGGGAATTTAATATGGTATGATACTAAGAGCTATTTATGATACGATATAACATAATTGTTTGCGTGACTTGGGTTTATAAAGATTTTCCTTTTCCATCGTAATATTTTCATATGTTTTACTTCATAACACAAGAATATTTTTTTTGCAATTTTTAATTTGTTCATAATAACCGATAAAAAAAACTGTGTTTAAAATATTATAATCTTATCAAATTTTTAAAAAATATATTGGTGGAATTCAACTTTCATGTATTGGTTTAGTTGTTGATATTAAAAACTACACTCGTTTTGCGTAGGACAATTGTGAAGACCTAGATGTTCAGTTTTTACAGCCAATTGATATACAACCAATAGCCGCAACGTCGCAAAAGTTACTGCTTATAACACAGATTAATCAGGAATATCATAATAATAAATAAAAAACTCTTTAAGTATACTACATACAAAATCAACATCTTTTCAAGGAGGATATTTTTGATACAGTTAAAAATAACTTTATAGGTTTTGGAGAATGGTCCTTATCATTTAACCCATATAGTTATATAGTTAAAAAAGCTGTTCCAATCTAGCTTGGAAAACGACAATGGCAAGCATATCTTTCTTGGCAGCGCTATACGCGGAGGTTGTACCAGACCTTATATGCTGCTGCCCAGCAACTTGCCACAGTATTATTTTTTGTTATAAATCTTCTATAAACGATTTTAACTTTATTTTGTCTATTATTGTGATAAATGTGAAGCATATAAGAGTTGTAATTTCTAATTAAAAGAATAATAAGAAAGCTTTACTGGCAAAACATCAAAAACTTTTTGTTTTCGTATAAATCGGGATCTTATAAGATCTAGACACGAAGCTCATCATTTCACAAACGAAATTCTTTGAATATAACAAGACTACAAAATGAGAGGCTTAGTCGGAATCGACAAACTATACCAGGGCAACAAAACCAGCCCGTTACCATAACAACTGTGGCGGGGGTAGCAAGCCTCGCGAGCCCGCTCCCTGCCCGAAATACAAGTTCCCAGCGCGCCCTAATACCAGCTGTTTTCTTAAGCAATTTGTAGGTATATAATACATATAGTTGGGTTTAATAACAGAATCTACTTATTATATTCAGGGTTTACAAGCTGCTAATATTGATGCTAAGTCAATAACATTGGAATGTTATTTTAGTGATTTAATATGAAGGCAACAATTAATTTCTTAGTCTAAACTATTCCAAGAATAACGTTTATGAAACGATTGTAAGTATGAACACCACCAATATAAATACAAGTCAATGATTTATTAGTTTCTTAACAAACAAGATTTCATTTATACTTTTAATATTATGAAATAATTTGATTTAAGTTAAAAAATGAATCATTTTATGTAATGGCTAGATCCAACAATTTGAGAAAATAAATAAAGTTGGTTCCGACTTCTGACACAAGATGGCGCTACTTGTAGGTTTGTCAAAATAAAGCCTAGCTTCATATTATGGTTGTTATTTATTATTATAATTACTACTTTTTTTTAAATTATATATCCAATTCTAGACAAAATCTACCTTCACCCAGGGTCCTATTATGCTAAATTACGTTTTAGCTTTTGTTTCACTTTCTTCGTAATTATTTGGCATTATGCCAGGTAACTTGAATTCGCAAATTTAAATAAAAACAATTCAAATGCAAATGAGCGTAAAGCACCAAGATTATTACTTCAACTGCTTTTTGCTTGCTATAAGAGAATAAATACTTCATCAAATGTAGTGTAGGGATATTGTTTATGCATATACGTGTATATTTTATAAGTTCTTTACTTGTTTCGCCCACGTCGAGTTGTTAAATAACCTTGTGTTATATTTGAAAGTGCAGAAAGTGATCACTCTTCATTATAATAATATGCAAATCTTGTTTACTTAAAACATGATAATTAAGTAAATTTAATTACAAGTACTTAAGTATAGGTATAATAAGTATTTTTTTCTTTGTATTTGTAAAAAAAATAGATAATTCATCTTATTTAAATTAAGTCATAATTATATGACGTGGAAGTTTTGTAAAGATTGAAACAATACAACCTACTTTTAAGTGTATGACGCTTGTAATACTTTTTAAGTCATCTATTTCTTTAAAAACTTGTACAACTTGTATTGACGATAAAATTACATTGGTAAAACACTTTAGTTGTAGCTTCTTTTTTTCGGAAAAGTTTATAATACATATCGTAATTTACGGAACAAGTTTGGATTGCAAAATATTATTTTTATTTATGAACGTTGCGTTATAATTTTTATTTCAATATAATAAATAGTAATGGCATCAGTGGAGACTCTTTAAGCATATCTCGTTTTACGGTAAACTGGAGCGTTGATATTACTCAATGAAGAGGATTATTACGATTTACAACTTTTATATGAAGTCGGAAAGATTTGGAGTCTTAGAATGTCGCATGCGGTGTTTCATAGGCGCGTGTGTGCGGGGCGGCCTGGGGGTGCGGCGCCGCAGGGGCGAGCCACCCTCGATCGATAGCGGTCAACGACCCGTGCGGCCGGTGCATTGCCAACCCCTGGCCGCCTCGCAAATTTAACCCACATTCTAGCTAATTAAACATATCACCAGGAAATCATCGTCAAGGACCGGTCACCGTAGCGTTGTAACCTACTTGTACTGTGCTGCGTTTAATGTTATTTATTTAATAAAATTATAAGTTTTTAATATATTTTGCTTAATTTTATATTTTGTGTTATAATCGAATGGAACTTGGCTAAACACAATACTATTATAGTCACCAGTAGACCAAAACATTGCGCCGTCATTTGTATTATTATTTTTTAGGGTAAAAATGAAACACTATTACTTAGACCGCTGTCCGTCTGTCTCGTCAACAGACTGTATTTCATGAATCGTGATAGCTGGAAGTTGAAATTTTCAACGATGAAGTATTTATGTTACCTGTATAACAACAAATATTAGAAACAGGTTTTATAGTAGTACGGGACGCTTCATGCGCAAGTCCTATTCGCACTTGGCCAGTTTCTATCAAAATCATAAGTCGTATCTAAAAACATATAAAATTAACGGACCCGGTAAATCGTTCATACCGTCTGACATTGACCACCATCATAATTTTTCTTTAACAATAATATTAGTCATCGCCATTGCCGTGTTCCGATTTTGAGAATGAGGTAGCCGACAAACTTACGCTAGTAGTGTAATATCTCAGATTGGCTCAATCACACATTCTAAACTATTTAATAACAAAACTTTTGTCCTCCTCCTTAGTAAACTAGCCAGAGCAGCGTAGCGTATTGCGTGTCCATTACGATTCAAGAACATATCAGTATTGTATCTGTATTGAAAATATAACAGAACATTTTCTATTAATTACTTAGAAGATGAAATCTAATTCAGGCGAACGAATTGTTGACACCAAATGTCCTATTTATGTCGTCCTAATGCCATCTCTTTTTTTATGGTAATGGAAGGCAAACAAGCAGACAGATTTTCTGATGGTAAGAAATACACGTCGCCTATAGACACCAAAGACATGCGTGTGTATGTTTACCGGCTACCCTACCCTCCAGACCAGAACACGACA
Organism: Lasaia peninsularis; assembly: GCA_018236625.1. Lineage (NCBI taxonomy): Eukaryota > Metazoa > Arthropoda > Insecta > Lepidoptera > Riodinidae > Lasaia > Lasaia peninsularis. Next base: position 11,953 of record DVZL01000124.1, read on the forward strand.
ATGGCGAGCACTGACGCTATTAGGGCTAGAATAGGTAAGGCGGTAGTACCAATCCGGGCGAGTCGTTGCAAGACTCTACCACCTAAATCTCGCCATTGATTCATTAATTGAGTATCCTGCTTTTGAGTTATAACAAAAAGCTATAAAAATAGGCTCAACTCTTTTTTGATATATTCGTTATAACGTTAAAAAAGAGCTAGTTTTGTCACATTCTATTCACAAATAAGAACCATTAATATTTAGATATAGAAAGTTTATGTGACGAATAGTGACGTAAAATTAGAAACAGAAATATCGACACATTTACAAGTTATTTGGATGTTTTTAGAATGTTAACAATTACAATTTTTATTTTTGCCGCGGCAGTGAAAATAGGTTTTTCCTGATATTTTCCACGCGGCCATTGCACTCTGCTTACATAACACTAGGGGTACAGAGGTAAGGAGAGGTGAGCGCGTAACAGAGCCATAAGTCAACGAACCCCTGCAATCTGAAAGCGGCCGTAGCTTGATCACAATAGGCTTGCTATTGTAATAACTTGAAGAAAGGAGAGCGCTATGGAATGATTAATGGCGCGTCTTTAGGTGGTTAGGGGTGGCGCGGGGAGGGACGGGGTTGATCGAACTGAATTTGGACGCGTTCAACGCCCGTTTGACATTTGTTTGTAAAATCCATTTTTACATGAATTCTTTGTGAGGCGACAAAAAATATTTATTATCTTATAATCGTCTAGCCCTCTGCTTGCAGCTTTACTTGCTTCAACCATATAAAATATTTTATGGAGACTCCTAAGACTCCATAAAATATCCTACACTCCTAGTGCGAATTTCTAAATTGTTTAGAAGGACTAATATACATACACATTTTGAAGTAATCTCAATATGTTAAGGACTATATATCCAGTGTTTTACGTTAATTTTGAACATGACTTTGGAACAGCTTATACTTTGCCCCAGTAAAGACTCTAAATGCAAGTAAAATGCGACCTAAATTCCTAGTGCACTGGGTTGAAAATATGATACGCGCATCCTATTGTCCTGATATATTCATAAGCATAATACGGGAACATGATACAAATAATTAAGGACTTTGTTCCAAGAGCACAAACTATCTTTCGCGTTCACACACACATACGAAATAGAGAGAGAGAGAGAGCGTTTACCTTCCCGACGTAGACGTGTTTTCGAAGAATTCGGTGTCTGTCGTCTTTTTATATCTATCCCGATTCCCGCATAAGAAGTATGAGTTTACTAAGCGTTCACACATGAGATTGTCATGCTGCTGTTCGTCTCTTTCATTTTACATATATTAGGGGATAGTAGCGCAAATACTTTCCGACCATACACTATTATTATTATTAAGCTTAACCTTCAAGACCATTACTTTAATTAATACAAGCCACATATTACGATTAAACGATGGGAAAATTAATTTTTGTATCAAAATATCACGTGTCCTTTTAAATATATTGTATTAAGATATTTTATTAATTTAGCTTCAATAACAACCTTGTACTTAGCAGTTAATTTGATCAATATAAATATTTAAGTTTATCCCAACGTTCCCAACGAAATGTTAAATTTTCAAGTTTTCACTTCGATAAAACGACTTGATTATTATACTTAACTAAAGTTCTTTTAAAAATATGAGTATAATTAGAAGTCTATATACTGTTATTTATCTTTAGACGAACGTACATACTTAAAGTAAGGTACTTGTGGAACCAATGGTCGGAGTAGCCTCGACGGTCTAGTGGTTAGCGCTTCGCACTTCCATTTCAATAGTCCAACTCCGTACCACTGAGTTTTTCTAAATTATATAGGTACATTTTTCAAGGGTTTTTACGGTGTTTTGAAAAATCTGGGATTGGTCCTGGTTTCCTATTGGGATTGCAGAAGTCAGGTGGCACTAAAACAAAAAACTAGCTCCTGTCAAATTCACTATCATCATCTGATACTCGTATAAAATTAGGAACAGCCAAGGACGAAGAAAAAGAAGACTTTTGGAATTAATGGGGCACGTATAAAACGTTATGACAAAATACTTAGAATGTAGTAGACACGGTGGCGGCGGATGTTTACCTGCAAAGCAAACAAAAAAATATATTAGAACTGTGAATTAAAGTATAAAAACTACTTAATTATATTGCGTACTTTAGAAAAAAAAAATTAACACAACAAACAATCAACGTAAATTTGATTCGGAATAGCTAACTTAGTTACAAAACTTTATGCACATACAACTTAACTGAGGAGGAGATGTAAAAACATATTTCAATTATTTTTAGATTATTTTTTAATATAATAAAAAAACTGTTCAAAAAGAATCGTTTATATATTTAACTTTTAAAATCTATTCTTTCAATTGCATCAAAGATAATTACAAAAAACTAGTAACGCCATCTTGTGTCAAGGTTGAGCAATTTGATAATTAATCATTACGCTTTATCATACGTATTCAACGTATTCACATGGATATCTCCGCTGACATTTAAATATAATAAAAGTAAATTATTTTTATGTGAAACTTTACAAGCTGCTAACTCAATCGGGCTTAATGTTTTTAACGACGTATTTCAAAGGCAATTTGAAGAGATTATATTGTTTTTATTTGCATAGTAATTTGATAAAGTTTACGCGTCACAAATTTTGAAACTAGCAATGTTTAGTTTTTTTTTTTAATTTTTACACATATAACACGAACAATCCTAAAGATCAATATTCAGCTTATGGTAAACAAAAGCGGTACGAAGGCGGCATAATGTGCACAGACAAAATATATGTTCATTTATTAGCAAGTTGATAAAATGTGTCATAATGAACCGTGCAATTAGGTATAATGTTCGTGCTAATAAATAGGAGGAGTTTGTGAGGCGCCTCTGTTTTCCGGCTGAGTAATAATGTAATATGTTTATTGAGTGATTATTGGTGCCGCTTTCACGGCTCACCGGCTGGACCAACTTGCGTGAAGTGTTTATATCTTTGATGGCACACACAACTCTTTGATCAATGGCCGACCAGTGTAGCGAATCACGAGTGGGGACTACGTATAATGTTTTAATGTTGATGCTGATAAAAAATAACTAAAACTACAAAAACATACGAAGGCATACTAGCCTTCCTAAACAGCGAAGTCTATAGAATTAATTATTTGAATGTCTTCTTTAGTGTTAAACTAAACAATGATATTTTATGTAATAAAATAGCAGTTCTCCTAACGTTAAGATCAGTCATGTATAGACATTAGATGTTATAGATACGTCGCCGTCCTGTAGACGGGGGTTTATGCCTACTGTCTACTGGCTACACTAACCACCAGCCCGCACATGACACTAACATCATAGCAGTAGGGATAAGGCGATGGGCGAGTTGCTGCACTTATGTGGTCTCATCGGTAAAGATGATATATTACCTATGCTCGCCTGTTAAAAGCTGACATAGTACAAAAATGTCTTCCTACATACGGAGACATTTTTGGCTAATTCTGTTATCATTTAACATCGTAAAGTGTATAATAAAGTAAATAGTATAACAGGTTAAAGTGTGAGTTGTTCCTATGGGAACAGTGTCAGTAAACTATGAGTAACCGATACAAAACCTGATACATTTTTATTGCATGAGTCATGTTCCAGGTAAAGCCTTCATATGTTTCCACTCACATTAATAAATTATATAATGACTAAATTCGATTCAATTAAGGTATATTTTTTATTCCGATAAAAAAATTGTAGTTAAATCATACTTATTGTCTGTTTATATTATTTATTACTTTTATAACTAGTAGTAGTATAATACACGCCATCTGTAGATAAGATGTTATTGTTGTACTGCTCATAGAGGTAGAGGTGTCTGAGTTTAAGGTTTAATTCTCAAAACCGTAGCACGACAATGGCGATAGAAACAAGTATTTTTTATTCTTTATTTATGATTCAAGATTATTTTTTGGACTTTTGAAATAGATCCAATAATTATAAGCTATATAACATGTATCTCTATCTATTTATTATTCACTTCTATCAATTAGGTAAACATGAATCGTTATTAATGACTTAATTGATTACGTAACCAGATATTTCAATTTTGTAGGACTAATTTACAATGTACGTTGTACAAAAACATGTCAAACATGTAGATGACCTAGAATCGCGAAGGTATTAAAGATGTATCTTAATGGGTACAAATACCCAAAGTAACCGGATTCGACGTTATGATTCTTTGTCGTAATCTATTTGATTAAATCATATTATAAAAAACTTATCATGTGCCAACATACGTCTCTCGGTGTGGTAAGTTCCGGCTACATAAGCTCTTTGTCTTTCTTCATTCCTAGTATACCAAAACGGAGATAGTTTCTCTTTCAATTTTAAGATTTTAGAGTTAAATTTTTAATTATCATTGAAAGTTACGATGTATGGGCCAATAAAGGACAATAAAGTATATCAGAATTGGTAGGGGCTAAAAAATATTTTGTAATCAAAATTATATAATAGATTCAGCTAAACTTTTTGTACTAATAATAATTAATAATGGCTAAATCAGCCACAGGAATTCAACAAATAATAACGAACGAGACAAGAAAAAAGTTTGAGGTGTCAAAAACAAAAACACCACTTCGAGAACGTTTTTAATTAAATCATCTGACGGAAATCTCAAAACTGTATATTACGGTAGAAAATATATAGGGTTTTTGTCCAACGTACCGTTTACCTTGTAACTTTAAAAAATATATTTGGGTTCGTAAGTATTTTCTATAATTTAAGTGTTTTCTATAATTTATTTCAGTTTTTTTTTAGTTTGTAATATGGATTTAAATGATCTGAAATAAATTATTATTATTAAGTTTTATTAGGGTTACTTAACAAGATTTTTTGATTTGAAATAAAAAAAATGTTATCCTAAAATCCTAAAAATGCAAAGATAATAAGGGTTTCTTAACTAGCGAGATTACCGACGGCTTCACAAACTAATAATAAATCGACAACATGATAGGTCCTACAGTAGACGAAACCCTCACAATAGTTATTTAAAGTCACTCATATCAGCCCCTAGGTTAATTTTCTCCAAATTATAATACGAAATCAGGTGCATTTTATTGAGTATCCGTAAACAACGAAATTATGCCTCCCTTGTAAGTTTATTTCAATTACGGCCAAATGTTTAACATATTAATTTACGATATCTGATTATTTGAGCTAAACAGGTCAACGATCTCAGTTCACCCGTTTGGGGATCAGGTGTGAACTTACGTACTATGGTTACGCATTGTACGCTCTCTTACGTAGTTTATGGAAAAAGGCAGTTAGTCTTTAGTGCGTTTGTTTTATTTTTTATTACATCAGCTACACTCTGCATATTACAATTATACTGTATTTGTTAATATTATAAAAATGGATCTGACTTAAGATACATTTTGGGACCAACGTCTTTAATGTTTCACATTTCAATTGTAAATCAAATATAATTCAACTACAATAACCTGCGCAGTTGCGTATTAACTAAGAGCCATAACATGTTTAAGGTAGGCCAAATAGGCCGAAGCAGTTGAATCGAAACCAATGTGCAGATTAAAGGAAACTTCGAGGCCAAGAACAGTGACGCTAAAATTCGTCAGACGAATTAAAATGACGCACGTTACGATAAGGTTCTCAAACAATCAAAATATTTTTGAGTGTATCGTTTGTTACGTGTAAAAACAATCGTTAATTATCTTTACGAGTGCGCCCGTGGGTTAACGTACCGGCATGGCCCGCTTGGCCCATCGCCAGCTCTCACGGTAAACGCTCCTAATCACCCGAGCTCTCGCACAGCTTGTATGCTTCTGATAGTTCATAAACGCCTGGTACTTATTAGACAATTGCAAAATAATTTCACATTCCTAGTTCACTAGTGACACGGCAGACGCTTACCAAGAATTTATTTACTAACAAGTTGTTTAGACACATTTATTAAAACTTAGACATCCGAAATAGTAAAAAGCTTAGGAATCAGCTGGTCTGGCAATACAAAGGTTAATTTATTAGAGATACCTGTTTACACTTGCCAAAAGTTTACTTATTTTATAAATATTTATTATTTAATTGCTGGTATATTTTCAGTATGTTTACTACATACAACATTGTCATTTAAACAACTCATACAATGTAAGTTTAATGTATATTATTTCATAATCTAACATTTGATTTTAGGTGGTTTAGTAACAACTTTAAGCTTGTGGCCGTTGATTCGGAACGAGATTTACTTTTAATGTGATAGTGCCTTATCGGTTGATCAACCCGTCGGCGTCGGGGCCCTAACAGGCTCCGAGTTCTGGCTAACACGAGCTCCCAATCATGAGTATACCGAATCGAAATTTTCATTGCCGTTTAACTGTACCATATTCATATTATAATACTTACATAACACACTCCCAATATCATGTGAATTACACTTAACATTTAAACTAAAAAGGTTGGACCCATTAATATGTTTTAGTTAAGAGTAGAATAAAGTATACAAAATACATGACAGGCGGGGCTGTATAAGGTACGAAAAAAGATAAAGGCCAAATAATTAATTCTTCAACGAAAATAGTTAACGATTAGTTTTTATTTTGACCAAGTTATTGTTTGAGAAAATGATTAACAAGCTGTGTAACTTATGTCACTTGTCTAACAATAAGTATGACAATAAAGAAGGGCTTCAGGTTGCTGAAAAGGAATATAAAAAAAATTAAAAAAAATATAAGAAAAATTAAAAAAAAAAAATTATGAGAAAAAATAAAATAACAAAATGAAAAAAAATATAAAAAAAATGATTTCATTGCAGATTACAAAAAGACACATTAATAGCTTGTATTTAGTTATCTGCAAGAAATCCGCTGCAAGTAAAGGCCTCCTCCAAAGATTGCCAGTCTTCCCTGGATTGTGCCACTTTTAAACAGTCGGGTCCTGCTATGTTTTTAATGTCGTCTTCCCAGGTAGTAACTGGTCTACTCTTTTTTCTTTTCCCTGTCCACGTGGTCACCTGTTTATTTCATATCCTGCCCATTGTAATTTTAGTGACTAAACATGTGTCAGAGCATCCTTTGTGATGTGTCTTATTTTTGTATTTTTTTATATTCAATATATTGCGCTCTTTTCTTCTGATGAACTTACGATTTGCTGTTATAAGTCAGGCAAGGAACAATGCACTATTTCAGTCTTTATATTAATTGGCTCTTAAATATTTCCTTTTGTGCCGAATATTTGTTCCATGCCTACTGTATCCTACGCTCTACTCCGTGATCATCACTCGGAGACATATAGGAGGATACATTTATGTATTTTACATGTAACATAGATAAAACTCAATGTTTAGTCTTATCACAGCCCGGTTTTTTTGTTGCTCCGAGGATCGAGTTTGAATCTAGAATCCTGCCAAAATGTTGACCCCGAGAGGCCACTAACAGGCCATACAAGGCCATATGAACTTAGATGGCGATAAGAGTGAACCCATTGCTAAAATTCGTCGTCGTTTCCGCTTACAAACGTCTCGACGTGAGGTCAATCCTAGAAGGTTACGTAACCAGACGTGAGCGTATTCTCAACGGGCTTTAGAACATGTGCGGCGTACACCTAGCATTCATACACACCTAGCCTTTCGGATCTAGAGTTTAGTCAAATCTCTTGTCTCAATCATGAAGCTAAAGTTACTGGAGATTACATTTCCAGCCTTTTTTAATGGGATAAGACAGCGAACAGGCACACGGGTCTCCTGAAGGTAAGAGACAACCGTGGCCTTTAGACACCATAGATGTTGTAGGTGCATGTCTACAGATTACCCTACCCTCCAGACCGGAACACAACAGTGTAATTATGGCGGCAGAATTAGGTAAGGCGGTGGATCCCTACCCGGGCGAGTTGCTGCACAGCACTCTACCACCAGTGACCACCAGGTTGGTAGTGACCCAGTTAACCCATGCTCGCTTCTTACGAGCTAATTGGTAGGAAAGCAGTTGGTCTATTCTACACAAAGGACCCAGACCAACACGGGGAGAAAACCTGTCCCCCATATCAAACATCTATCTCATTCTCATAGGGCCTGATATCTCAATCATATAAGGCAGGTTTATTTTGACAATGTCAAAATTGGCAAAAACAGAGGTTGTCCAGTTTAAAAAGAGTTAACAATGCTGCACGCTCGGGACAGGTCGTCGTTCGGTTTGTAATCATAGCTTCATGATCTCCTTTAATGCATACAAAATGTAATACCTACACTTCTAATTATTACCTACTAACACACAGCTCTTAATGGTATTTTCATACAGATAAGTAAGACAGACGACGAATAATCGTTTGATACTCGTAGGTACCTAAATAACGACATATTTAAATATGACGGACCTAAATATGTCGGAGGACTTTGCCCCAGCTAAACCCGAAATATTAAGTTGTATGAACCCAAAACAAGTTCAATACACCTGTTGCGAAGGGTTTTCTAAGCTTAAATCTTAATTTTGTGAATGCGACTAACGTTTTGCCATACAATGAGTAAAGAACATTCAACTGGTAATTACAATTTCCAAAATGGTAGCTCGAGAGGATGTTCCGACACTTATTAGTATCACTACATATTATAAAACAAAGTCACTTTCTCTGTCTGTCTCTATGTATGCTTAAATCATTAAAACTAAGCAACGGATTTTGATTCGGTTTTTTTTAATAGATGGAGTGATTAAAAAGGAAGGTTTTTATGTATATAACTTGCATAGTATACCCGTGTGAAGCCGGGGCGGGTCGCTAGTTTTGAATAAGAAAAAAGCACAATGACGCAAGTAACGCCGCGAGCAAGTTTAGTAATGAAACCACTCTCGGTCTCGGCTTGGAGCATGAAAGTAAGAGTAACGTACCGAAAATGATTCCATTTGGGAGGTCACTGCGTTACAGTGCTTTGACATCTGGTCCGTGATCTCTTTAACACTGTGGGTTTATATTTATCTATTGATTCAGGTACCGATACTTCGAATATACCTTTTCGTAGTGTAGGAAGACAAACACCTGGAGTTTCCGAAACACCTGCCTTCAGAGACATGATGTCGTAACATTTTTTGACCCGACTTCAAAAAAGAATGTTCTTAATTCGTCTGTACTTTTTTTAAATGTTTTCTTCTTAAGTCTTTGTTGTTTTACTCTCGTATCAATTTCGTTGAATTGAATCAATCGTTCTAAATAGCAAAAAGCACGGTTGTTGTATTAATTCTGTTTTTAGTATTTATCGTTATAGCGGCAACAGAAATACAACATCTACGATAATTTCAACTTTCTAACTATTACGATTAATGAGTACAGCTCGGCAACAGACAGACAGTGGGAGTTTTAGTGATAGGGTTCCGATCTCACCCTTGTATACGGAACCCTAATATAAAATACTACTTTAAAATAAAGTAAGTACTTAAATTTAAAGTAAGTTTGCAGTAACATAAAGCCTTTTGGACCGCCAACATTTGAAGTGATAAAGTTTACGGGATGCCAAGTATCTCACATACAGGAGTAAGTGCGCATTATTGGAGCAGCTTTTTCACTTAATAATTAACCAAAGGATCGCGACTATTTCGGGGTCCGACAATAGCTCGTAGTGATTATTGAATACCTAAGTGAGGACGGCGATAAGCAGAGCTGTCTGTGAATTAAAAAAAACTTGAAACATTAATTTTCATAAATAACTAATCAAAAATATTGCGCTACAAGAATATTAAATATCACGGAAATGTTATAAATACTTGTACATAAGTGAGATTAGGGTTAGCACCTGCATTTAAAACTAACTAAACAATTATAAATTTCAAGAAAAGCGAAAATCACTTATAATCTTTTAAGTAGGAACTTATCGTTTACTAGCGAACCGGGGAAGCCGGGGCTTCGCATATTATACGTGTTATATACATAAAAACCTTCCTCTTGAATCACTCCATCTATTTAAAAACCGCATAAAAATCTGTTGCTTAGTTTAAAGATTTAAGCATACATAGGGACAGACAGAGAAAGTGACTTTTTTTAAAATATGTAGTGAACTAACCAAAGTTACCTGTATTAAGTATCAAAGATAAAAAATAAGGTTTTGATTTTTGTTACTTTTTCTTGGTTCTTAAAAAAAATTGTTGAAAAAATAACCCTGCTAATTTTAATTATTGCGCAATTTTTCCTAATAAGTTATCATAGTTACATAAAAACCAGATTGATACATTTTTTTATGTATATCAACTTACCCACGGTATACAACAAAATTATAAGTGGTAACCCTAAGTGAGATAGACATTTGCCGAAACTCAGGACCTTGAGAGTAGACAATGACCCTGCGGTTGTTATTTGGGTGGTACCTAAAGTATTTGTAACTTAACATGATGTTTCCGACTATTATTTTAAATTTAATTCTGCTGCGTAAATTTACTTTTAAATATTTTTTCCGAATGGCCGAAATGTTGCTAGCCGTGAGGCTTTTACATCGTTACCGCGGCAATGGCATTGGGGGCAGTTAATTTTTTATAATACATTTTCCACAGACACAGCAGTCTTCTAAATAGGTTATTTTTTGCTACAATTCAAATCCACTATGTTTTTATGTAACGAAAATGTTTGGATAAATTATAAGAAAGATAAATAAATATCTCTCGACATAAACCCAAATGATCATCTCTAGGTCATTGTTCATCATACAAATGCCTACAATCATAATGTGATTCCTTTCTAATCGAAAAATATCACAAAAAATAGTGTATACGAGATTTTCAAAAAAAACTTAAAAAAGTTAGTTTGTTACCGATTTCTACCAATTCATGCAAAACTTTTTACACGTTTGATCTATTTTTTTAAAACATTTCAATTTATAAAATGTAGTTGGGAAATAAATAAGTATAAACAAGTACAAATTAATAAATATCGTCACTCTCCCGAAAGAAGTAGGCAGAAATACTGTATATAATGACAATGTTAGGTCCCATGATGTGATAGGTGACAAGTTCGTCTTCATACCGGCCACTAATCCCGGGTTTCCCCAGGTTTTCCGGGGTAAAAGCATTCGGAAAATGTATATAAGTTAGGAAAAATCATTAGTACATGGCGGAGTTCGAACCTGCACCACCGAAATAGAAGTCCGAAGCTCTTATCACTAGGCCAACTTGGCTCAATATGTAAGTATTGGTGATCTTATCATTTACGTTGTTTATCCCCACGAGTTTTAGGATAATGACCACCATAAGCACGACCTTCGAGCTTCAAGTCTGTTTACTACATTGGAGGTCATCGTTTTTGGTTTAAGAGAATCTTAAAAGCAACGTTTCCAGAATATAAAGAATTATTCCTAGATTTAGTCTTACTAAAATATTTTATTCAAGAGTAACTAAACGTAGTTAGGACCCGTAATGCGTGTACGAAAATATATGTATCAAGTGAGTTTTTATATAGTAACGGATAAAATCATTTTTATAACTCTTTTTTTTTTCATTTTTTACAAAATGAAGAATCACAATCAGGCTTCACTAGCTTTAAGCGATCACATCCCTGAGTTTAAAAAGTGAAGTAATAGCCAAAACAGCTTTACTTATTCCAGCTGCGCTGTCAGTGTTGCAGTTTGGAAGATAAGGCAGATTACGGAAGAGACTTTGTCTAATCAGAACAGCCTCAAGATTTTTTTTCTAGAAATAGGTTATTTATCTCAAATATATATACTAGCTGACCCGGCAAACGTTGTTTTGCTTATTAACTAATTACTAAAATAGCGATAAAAATAGGGGTTGGTGATAAAAAAGTAAAAATTTAGGGTTGTATGTATTTTTAATGCACATTATAAAAAATTAAAACAAAAAACTTCGTCAAAAAAAAGAGTGAACAACCCTTATCACTTAGGGGTATGGAAAAAAGATAGTAGCCGATTCTCAGAGCAACTGAATATGCAAATAAAATTTGGTAAAAATCAGTCAAGCTGTTTCGGTAACTAACAAACTGAGAAAGCAACGCACTTGTCAAAATGCAGCGCGGGTAGCATAAAACTCTACCACCTCGTAAATGTGTTGACAAAATTTTTGTTATTTCTAGTTGCGCAATATTTTATTTAAGTGACCGCAATAAAACAAGTTTTTACGAGAACGATTTTCGAGGCACGAGACAGTCAGCAAATTAGGATGAGTCACCAGGGGACCATGAACCTCCATGAACATTCTTTAGCTGTTAAACGGGGGATGCTCCCTGTGAACTCTGTATAATAGACCTATGTCTGTACTTGAAAATTAATGTAAGGTCAGCAAAATATATATAATATATAATAAGATTTTTAAGGTAACGTCCCCGAAAAGTAAAATCGATACCCTATTACTAAGATTCCGATGTACGTCTCTCTGTGTGTCTGTCTGTCACCAGGCTGTATCTCATGAATCACGATAACTAGACTGTCGCACTTTTGATAGATGATGTATTTTTGTTGCCGCTACAATAATACCAAAAAGATGAAGTAAATATTTAAGAGGGCTCCCAAACAATGGTTGTTTCACAATAATCAATAGATGTCGCTATGTATATTTAGATCGCATAAAGTTTAGTTCTATTAATATATAAATGTAAATAGATTATGGAGTTTAAAAATTATTCGTGCAAACTATACGTTATATACCACAAAACATAATTGAAAAACATAATTTTGTCTGACTGGATTTGTGCCCAATATAGCGCTAGACTTGCCAACTATCACATGGAATCTAATATCGTCGACTAATCTGCCTACCCTTTCAGGGATAACGGCGTTGCAATATTTTTTCATGTTACCAAAATATTTGAAACGCATTTTTTTTTCATAACTTATAATTGATGGATATTTTGTTTGCGAGTGTGTAAGTCAGACTCTCACCTGGACGATTTTATAGTTTCTAATAAAGACAAACAAACGTACAATTTTTCTGGTGGTAATACATGTTATACATAGAATTTTAAAACCAAAATAATTCAATATTTTAGGTATTCGTAATTTGTTAGAACTTGAAATGTCAAACGATACGTAGGCCGTGTGATACCTTAACCTTTGTATTATTGGAAACCGAAATAATATAATCTTTCGACGTAATCATCGATATTTTATCCCCTGATATCAAAAATAAAACGTTAAAGAAAACATCTGTAGAAATAATCGACAACCTAGAACTCCTAGGATTTGATTTGTGTTCATTAATCATCATTCGAGTGTCAGTCTCGGTTTAGTCAGGAACCCAGGGTTCGGGTTGAAGTTTAAATAATAATCTAAGAAATGTTCTCTTCCAAAACGACTGAAATAAAAGGTTTTTTACCGTTTGTACTAATGACAAATTTTCTTTTCACGTGATTTTAGTTATTTATGCTATTACATCTATCTACCTTAATAAAATTAAATAATTACTTATTATGTTTATTAGCTATGGTAAGTTTATTAAATTTCGTTTTATATTTGGCAACACTATATTTTTATATAAATAAAGGGAGATCCGCAAGTCTGCGAGTGTATAGAGTCGAGAGCGTAGGTATGTGTCTAGACTAACATCTCAATTCGTCGCAGTCTCCACTGAGCCATATGAATTATAGTGCATGAACCTTATTGCATGTATTTTTTGTTTCTAATATCAATATTTTTCATAATAAACTATTTTATGACCATGACTTTACTCACAAACACTGGTGTAGTCAATATTTCTATTTCCAATGCTGATAACTTGTATTTATACCAGATAGTATCGGCACTGCTACCTAATCCAAAGGATTTGACAGGTTTTCTTTCTCATTAAACCTAATATCGTCAGCTAATCGTGAGGCAATAAGAACTGCTATTTACGCCGAAACAGCTTTGTTTCAATGTCGTAGAGATCGAAAAAACAGGAGAAATACTTACAACCCGGTGCATCAATTGTTACCTAATATATAAAATGTCCATGTCACAATGTTAGTTACCGTACTCCTCCGAAACGGCTTGATCGATTTTTACCAAATTTTATTTGCGTATTCAGTAAATCTGAGAATCGACAACTATTCCGTATCCCTAAGTGATAAGGGTTGTTCACCCTAAAAATATATTTTTTTATTTTTTTACCAAATTTTTTTATTTTTATTTTTTTATAATATAGCATTAAAAATACATACAACCCAAAATTTTTACTTTTTTATCACCAACCCCTATTTTTTATGGCCATTTTAGTAATTAATTTATGAGGCGAAACGTTTACCGTGTCAGCTAGTATTAAGTCTAAAAAGCCTTGAAGTCTGAAAAATGTTCTTTATAACACGTCTCATGTGATACGTACAACGAAACTTGTGTCGTGTTCGCTGTCACCTAAGAAGGTGACGCACTCCACAAACTTGGGTTCATCATCGGTTCATGGACCACCCTCTTTATTTATGACGCGACAATCAAAAATAAAGCCGAGTACACATTAAAGCGTTGGATACTAAAAATTATAAATTTTACTGAGTATCAGCTGTTGTTATTAACAAAAAACAATGGTCTCCGTAACTTTGGAGATGTGTCGCACTTAGTCGGGATCCAGGGACTCGGAAGAATAGAAAATTTATTTTCACTCAGAAATTTGCACAATAAGTACATACATTTCGAATAATAATTTCTAATGACAAAATTGCAATTAACAAACTTATCGCATGTGTCATTTCGGTACTAAGGTATACATTGTTATGCATCAATTAAGGATAGCCTATTACACATTCAATTGTTTCAATTATATTGGCGAGTATGTTTTTTTGTGTATATTTAGTTAAAAGCGTTAATTCTAATATAATATTACAAACTACTCTTTAATTTTACTTATTTGTATAGATTACACAAATATAGACTGAAATTTATAAAAACAACCAAATTGCAAAGGCATCATTTTCTTCATCAGTAATATATTTTAATATAATATGCTGGAGGGTATTCTAAAAGAACTGACGTCACTTTATGCTTATGAAGTATATAATACTATTGATATTACGCCCCCTACAAGAATAAGCTCTTACCATTATTATAACCTATCGCCAAAATAGTTTTATTTATGACCTGGTGTTGTCTCGTGTTGGATTGATATATATTGACCAGACAAGAAAGGTTTTGAATATTAAAGTAAAAGCATGTCCGTTGCTCGCTCGCACAATGATATCCGATGAAGTCTTGAAATAGAGACAGAATTAAATTCGTAGCTGGCACTAATTAAAGCTGTCTGATTCATCAAAGCAAAAGGGGATGTTATATTCATAAAATATTCTTATAACAATAAAGTCGAAGTTAAAAATTTAATTTTGCCAAACCAGCCTTCTTAATATGGTTGGATACAAAAGTTTGTTTACATTATCGATTATAATTTTCAACGACCGGTGTTCAGTCGGTACCTGATTAGCTTTGTGTGTACACACCCTACATTAATTTCAATAAAAAGGAGCGGGTAATTTGCAAATATCAAATGAGAACAAAAGACGTTTACCGCGCCCTCGCGGGGACCGATACACATACACATTACAGTTGTTGAATAATACTAGTTGTTCATTGTTGCTATGTTCGCGAAAGACTGAACATTATGGATTTTTTATTTTAACTTGAAGTAACACTTCAATAAACAAGACTCAAGTAGGAAATTATTATTAATAAGATAATTTTCAATGATAAGTTATATGTGAAAAAGTGTGTGAACACGCATGGGTTTCTCATTTCTCATTAAAATATAAAATTTAAAATATGAATTTTCTAGTCGAGTGTAGTCGATGTCCGACTCTGACGTACACGGTTTCGGGTTCGATTCCGAGTAAGGCAACTTGTGTTGAGTTTTTTCAGTTTATTTCTGAGATGTGATTTGTACCCGATAAGGCGACGGACTTGCTGGTAAGTCACTTCGACGACGATACGACCTAATAATCTAATCTAATTGGGGCTAACGTGGGTGCATATTAATCCTAGACCCCTTCTGGGATATGGATGTGAGGGTATTCATTTTTTATTTATTTTAAGATTTTCTCAGTTCAAGTAAATATAACAGTATGTAGGTACCCACTACGTAACCATACGCGTTATCATACAGAGATATAATTTGTATACAGATATTGAAATGTCACGTCGACGCAAGTGAAGCGATAAATTAAATATTGCTTAAACGAAATCACCGTGATTTACGGAGAAACAATATCAAGTGTTGTTTTGTTAATATTGTAAAGGTCAGCAGAACCAGGATAATGTTTCAGAAACAAGAATAAAATCGTAAGTTAAATATGCGTTCGTGCCACCGCGACGCGAGCTCGAGAGTTACGGTCAGCTCGACGGTGCGCTGAGCGAAATTTAAAAAACTATCGATATTTTACAACACTTGACGATTTTACCACACACGGATTCACATATTTTTTGTGTGACTTGATCTTAAGTTACACTTTGTTGTATATAAGTTGTATTAAAGTAAAGACAAACAATTAAAATACTACAAAAGTCGAGAGAGAAACATCTTACATCTAAAAAAGTAAAAAGGGTAGACAGTGTACAAACTAAAGAAGTAGATAACAAACATTACTAATTAACTGATAAGCTTAATACTGTATTTACTTTGACTTTGATAAAGTTTCCAGTTATTTTTCTCTTTAGTTATTTAAACCAACATATTTAATACATAAACATGATATTAAAATAAATAATAAATTAACACCGACTGTATGTTTATTTGGTATTCTGCCTCGGAATCCACTTTACTTTTCAGGGGTACGAAAAGTGAACCTAACTGTGAATATAGTTTACACGTTCGCTAAGTTACTTCACGATCGGTTCAGTAGTGTTAGAGCGAATCGCGACCTGGATGCAAACAGATAAAAATTCCAAAATATGAAAAATTGTCCCTTTTGAATTATGTAATTCACTCTTTTACAGTTTTATTATATGTCAGTTAGCTTATGCTTACTAAAATTCAAATTACTAGAGTAAGACTAATTTTTTGTGTTAAATCGATTAACAAAAATTGTCCAGTAATAAAATTTTACGATTCCATATTTTTATCGCTACAAAGTTCGGAGAGCTTCTGTAAAGTTGCGTATAGTTACAGATTTAGATGTGGTTTCCTCTTTGTGGTTTATTTTTAACTAGCAACCCGCCCCGGCTTCGCACTGGTATACTATACATGTTATATAGATAAAAAACCTTCCTCTTGAATCACTCTATCTATTAAAAAAACCGCATCAAAAT
>DVZL01000125.1:0-29091 GCA_018236625.1 Lasaia peninsularis
AAGCAAATTATATGCTTGTGTTATGGGTGTTAGACAACGATACTAATACATAGAAATACTTAAATAGATACCTACTAGGATAAATTTAACAAACACCCAGACCCGGAAATACAAACATCTATGTTCATCACATAAGTGCCTGTCCCCGTCGGGAATGGAACCCGAGCCTCGTGGTTAGTCGATGCGGTTAGGCGTGTACGCTAGCCACTCGGCCAACGAGGCGGCAAAAATCAGTTCGTAAAGTAGTGAATTTGGAATTGTAAAGCACTTTTATTTTAATACTTAAACAATCATATTTCACTTATAACAACATCTAGGTTTTATTAATAAATGCGAAAACAATAAAGAATATTATATATTCTAATATACGAATAATACAAAAATATATGCAATACCGAAAACAAAATATTTTTTTATGTTCGTACTGATATAGATTGGAACTATATTTTTCATTGTGCGACATTTTTAAGAATTATATGTATATCTGATTTTTTTCAATCAAGAATACTTACTTCTTGTTTTTTAAGTGTAAATATAATAAGTGAATGTGCAGATGTGTTTTTCTATAACCATCACATTATGTCAATTTCTGATAAGTGTACCACAAATAAGTATAATAAGTTAGTAATTAAAATAAATCATTTTTAATTTGTCAATCGTATCACGTACCCATAGAAACCGTCGTCCAACCTCTGTTCTCTTGACGGTTGTAACAAAAGCACTTGGACTATAGTTTTCAACGGTGAGACCAATTGAGGGAAAATTTTGAAAATGAAAATAATAAACCCATGGTCACCGTACAAAAGCTAGGATAATATTTTGTTGAATGTTATGTGGGCTACGAGATGATTAATCGATATTGTTCGGAGCCGCTTAATTGGTTAGTTAACGCATACAAGCGAACATTGTTCGTACCGCAGTAAGTATGAAATTTACTCGACGATAAATACCGCACTTAACACCTGTATCCGCGATACTGATAATAAAATATTGAATAGGCAGAATAATTAGACAAAAAAACGACATTTCAATGCTGTATCCTTAGACATTGTTTTATGATAATATACGTGATAAGGCATACTAAATAAAAGCTTGTAAAATTTATTACTGTTATCCGTACTAATATTATAAATGCGTAAGTAATTCTGTCTGTCTGTCTGTAGGTTACGCTTTCACGTCTAAACCACTGAACCGATTTTGATGAAATTTTGTACAGAGATAGAGTAGACCTCGAGGAAGGACATACACTACTTTTTAACCGACTACATTAAAAAAGGGTATGTTTTTACGCGATAAGTATTATAAGTCGGAAAAATGTCTGCAATTTGAAAGTTGTCTATATTATTAAAATAATTCACGCGGGCGAAGCCGCGGGCGGACAGCTAGTAATAAATATGCAACAACTTTAAAAGCGAAAATCTTTATCTCAGATTTTAATATAACCCACGAATTGTTTAGTTGAAGGCATTCTTCCAGTTGAGCCACTGAGGAATCATTTATACATTAAAAATTTCCAATTTTTATAAACATTCTTAAAGATTTTTATAAAAACTTAGATTTAGATACCGTGAGTTATTTTTACTTTGGGTCGTTCGGTCGTTGGGAGTGATAAATGTTACATTAAAACAAGTACGTAAATAGATTGACTTATTTTAAGAAAATTTAGTTTAATTTGTTTTTTTTTAAATAACATTCATTTTTGGTCTTTTTGACGAAAAACTCAACAGCAAGTACTCTTTAGATACCTAAAATAAAAATCTAACTTTCAAACACCAAATAAAATTGTTGGTATTCAAAAAAGTAAGTTCTTAACTTTGGAAATGAAAAAATAAAAAGGTTTAATTTAATAAAGTATTTAAGAATAAGCCTAGAAACAATTTATTTGTAGTAGGTAATGTTTCACGCATTATCTATTTAAATCACGTTAATATAGTTGGAAAATATTTATATTCAAGGTCCAATGAAATTTATGATTCAAAGAGTCTACGTCGTCTCGGAGCGCGTGCGCGCAAGTAAAAAGGCTCTATTGGTAGTGGAGGATTTTCTTCTGTGACACACCGAGATCTCACTGAAATATTAGAATATATATTAGATATTGGAATATAATTATTATTTTATAATATTTTAATTTAGAATTTCAAAATATCGTGACCCTCATACCCCACAAGTAGTAGGCAGAGGTGTATATTTATGCACTTACGATTAGTCGACGACATTAGATGTCATGATGTGACAGGCGGCCAGTCCGTGCCCGCGTCAGGAAATATCCAACTCCAATACAAATTAGATAAACTGAAAAACGACTAAGTTCGACCACATATGCAACATATATATTTAATTCCTGATGTTTTTCGTGCCATTACCTACCGTATTTTATTTTTGTCTAAGTACTAGATGTCCTGGCTTACTTTGTATCGCCCGTCACGTGACGTTAATTTTTTCTATTTTAATTTTTCAATGATGTAATATCTTTATCCTATTTCTGACGCAGACAAAATATAAAGCCAGGAAATAACGATGTTCTATGATATTCTTTTTGTATAATCTTTATAAATATAGAAAATTGGAGGAGAGGAGGAGAGAGGAGTCTATTGTAATATTATAATAACCGCTTTTTACTAAATGCATATATGTATGTTTACAAGGTACATCTATAACAAAACATTAATTTTTGGAATTGTTGTTTGTCTGTCTCTCCGTTTCTGTTTGTACCCATTAATCTCTGAAACGGATGGACCGATTTTGACGGGACTTTCAATGATAGACAGCTGATGTGAATAAAGAACAGCTTAGACTACTTTTATTTTAGAAATGTGTTAAATAAAATAATTAAATAAAAGTGCGGATCAAGTCGCGACCACAGCTAATAAATATAATATAAATGCGTGAGGTTGGTCTGGATCCCTCGTGTAAGACCACCAGACCTTTAGGGACAGAGACCACCAGCCCCCGGAAGCGCCTCACTAAGTACCTGGTAGCTTGTTTGAGGCGAGCATAGATTAGGTCGGTTAACAATAAGACACTGGCGGTAGAACCCGGTACAGCAACTTGCTGCAGTAGGCTACAGCCTTGTCTATTTCTGACATCGGTCTATGTTGGCACTGCGATGTTGTCGTCTAGTGGACAGGCTAGCATTCGAATCTCATTGTGTAGTTTTAAAAACTAAGCAATAACAAATTGTTTATAAAAATATAAAACGTAGAAAAAAAACATAATATGTATGTTTTTTTATTCACAAAAAATATATTTATTTTCAAAAATACAATGTTTGGGTAGTCTTATCAACAATTATAATATATTCCTAAAATAAATTTTCTTTGCAAGCATGTAAACATGTTTTTGACCTATATATTTCAATTAAAAAGTTTATTAAGCTAGATTATGTATATTTTATTTTCCATCCGAATGACAATGTTATATATTGCACAATAACTCATATAGTAATCCCTTCGCACTTTGCAGGAAATTTTATGATATAGCTTCTTTACGGTCTGGTTGTTACAACATTTTTGTGACCTTCAAGAGAATAAAATTGAAGGTTGTGTTATAAGCGCTATGTAATCGCCAATGCCAGATGAGTTTATGTATTCATAGATTGCAACTACAAATCTTATAGATGAAATCCGACATCTAACTGCTAATTTATGTATGAATTACTACTGGAGGACTTTTTTAATAGTATCTGTAATGAACAATTTGTAACTGTTAGGATTTAAGAATAATGTTCTCGTACTGGATTAGTTTTAACAAGAAATCGCAATAACTCTTTACTGCATTAGAAAGCATTGTTTGCCTTCTAATGCAGTAAAGAGTGGACAGGCTTCCTGAGTTTTTGTTAATTTGATAAAAACATAACTTCCTCTGAGAGAAATTGTGATATACACTCAACAAAAACAATGAATAAATACAATCTTGCAGTCTCGTCTTTATAGAATTAGCAATTCCACAATGGGCCAATGTATACGTTTTTACAATCAACTTCCCTATCATATTTTAGATCTACAAATACATAAATTCAATAAAATACCTACATATCAAATCTATATTGTACAAAACTGTGTATTTTAACATTGCTAGTTGTAAGCATCATAGAAAAATAATAAAAGAGAAACCCCCTGAGTTTCTTTCGCAGGATATTCTCATGGTGTGGCCGCGTTTTAATCAGGTAGTAAGTTTTAGAATTGGATTGACGCGTCATAAGTACCGCCTTTATGGTCAATGTGTTATGACATATATTCGAAAATATTTAAAAAATAATAGATGGATGCAACTAAAACCGGGCAACAGAACACATTTTAGTTTTTTGGATTTTTCGTCATTCTGTCTGTATATATCCCAGCCGCGATCCACGCTAAAACTACTAAACCGATTAAAACGAAATTTAGCCAGCAGGTAGCCTATGTTTTGAGGTAGGTTATAAGGAACTTTATATCCCGATTACTTTATGTAAGAGAGGGCATAATGTCAAAATCTAAATTTGGCTGTAGTTCATGAACGTGCAATCCGATTTCATTTATTGTTTTTAGTCGAAGAATAAAACATATTTTACAATTTTTTCCAAGTGGTTAGTTTTGAAGTTCACAAATGATAGCCATTACAATTCTTACCGTTTCCATAATAGGGTTCCTTTTCATTTTTTTTGTTATAGAAATATTAACTTTTGCAAGTGGTACGTTCGTAAGTGACGTAACATAGGTTGTGACTTGGTAGCGCAATTATTACATGATTATAGCTACTTTATATATAAATATTTACTTTATAGTCATATATATTTGCATAGGTATGTCTTTCTGATATAAGACTCTTGTGTCCGAGTAATAGTATTAAATTCTAAAGATACACCATTACCTTGATGAAACACTATAGTCTTAACGCGATAGTACATAATAGTGTACAATAAGTTTTTATTGGTCATAATCAGTTATAATATGCTTTCTTCCAATATTCAAAATTAAATAATAAGTGATTATAATGAATTCTAGCGATAAGTGTGCCACTTTCTTTACGAGGAAGATACATCGACACGTCGCTGCCGAAAATTACTGACATAGGTTCGTGCGTCGTGAATTTGTAGTTGGCTTCCTTCTTCCTGGTAACTGACGACTCAGGGCCGTTCACGAACATTCACATCGCATTCGAACCTAACGAGGATTTTATTGTGTTTCAAATATATTTGTTCACCAGTTTTAATTATATTTTTTCACTGGTGGTAGAGCGCTGTACAGCTACTCACCCGAGTAGGGATGCACCCTCTTAGCTATTCCTGTTGCCATAATAACATTGTCGTGCTCCGCAGGATAGGGTAGCTGGTAGACCTGCACAAAAGGTCTAACAGCCCGACCACAGGGCAGCGGTGCATCTACAACATCTATGGTGTCTGTAGACCACGGTTGTCTTTTAGCATTAGGACCCCAGTGTGCATGGTGGCTGTCTTATCCCATAAAAAAAGCACTTGGCCGTGGCTGCTCCCGTGTGAAGACAACATAACATGATGGTAGATGGAAATCTACCCACTGATTATGAAAGAGCACGCAGTCGCATTCCGCTTGTGACCACCAACAATGCAATGATTCAAAAGTGGAGTATTTAATAGGTAATTTAACGCCAGTCAAATCTTTCAGAGTAGAACACTTAATAGTAGATTAGTAGCCAAGGGCTGTAAAGCATCAGTTGCAGCCAGAAATATTTAGGCGGCCTCGCTGGGCTCGTGCGCCTATAGTTCGGGGGTGCTATTGATGCTTACACCCACAGACCACTGGGGTATGTGGTCTGTGCTTACATCCGAGCTAACTACTCTGCTTTATATCTCGATTGTGAGGTAAAAACCGGAATTCCAAGAATAAAGTATGTTAAGAACACAGTCTCGGAGTTTAATGCAAAATAATATTACCTAATTGCTGCTTCAGCTTCCATTTTCATTGAATCGGGAGTACAGCTTATATCCTCATCACTTGAAGAACTCATATGTTTTCTTAATTAGCTCGTAATTATGAAAAAAATCTCAAAAACAAACAACATTTAAAGTAAAAGTTTTCTATTCCCGCCTTATTTTTCATTAAAAAAATCAAGAATAGAATTTTATTTTTTTTTAGAACGAAATTGAGCAACGTCGTTCGATATTTAAAGTTATTACTATTATACTAATACTCATTACTCAAGTCTGAATAGCGATGCACCCTCTTGGTCACTGGGCTGAATGCATGATGTCTATTGCCGGTATGATGGTTAATTGTACGTGAACTTTTTGAAAGAGTGATTTGTTCTTTTTTAAAATTACTTACTGCCCTAGGGCTTTTCTAGCTACATTATTACCCTAGAGCGCTAATTGGTCACGTACAAGCCCCATTTTGGGGTAATAAGGGCCTACTTACCGAACATTAGAGAATTCTTAATAAAAATATAAAATAATGACGTAGATATCCACCAAGAAAGGACTTTTTAAAACCCCAAGGGTTGGACTTTGGAATTAACTAAATACATAAACATCAATACGCGGCTACGCCTCCGTACAACAATTAGGTAGTACTTATTTATAAAGGAAATTGTGTCAACATTTTTTACTCTGTATTCGACTTACATTGTTGCTAACCATTAAACCACCGGACAACATATTTTTCCTAGTTTTGTAATTATATTTGCCTTGTCATGTCTAAGCTACATTATTAGTCCATAGAAAGTCGATTCATGATAGCTTTAACCTTGGTGTTAATTTTCCAATGATATTGACCATTTCGTGCTGTCAATCGAGATGATGAGATTTCACGAAAGAATTTCACCAAGTGTCCATAATGAAACAAAACTAATAGAAAAAGTAATTTTCAGTTTGTAGAGATAAGCTCGCCATTTATGGTTTTTGTTTTGCCACTATATTTTTGTAGGTTTTGTGTACAATAAAGTAATTAATAAAAAAACCTTACACATTCCACACACACAAACAAAAAAATATATTTTTATGTATTTAAAGATGTGTTCAAAAATGAAAGTACTCTCTAAAAGGTCGACAAAGTCTGTGATATTCCTCTTTTTGCCCGTGAGCGGTGGTTACCACTTACCAAGTGACTCTTTCCTCATCTTCCATATTATGATCTTATCAATTATTTTAAAGTTGTTGGAAAGGTCAAAGAATACATAATAACTATTCAAGGAGAAGGAGATCTAACTACATTAGTCAGTTAATAGTATAAGGTGTTGCGTCATAACAGAAGTTGAAAAAGTAAGTAAGAAAGAGGAGACTGAAATGAAGATAAATTCACCGGCAGAAGGTACTTTTAAATCCTTACTGTTACAAATGCGAAAGTTTGTGAGTATGTATGCAAGGATGTTTGTTACTGTTTCACGAAAAAATTACCAAGTGCATTTGGATGAAACTTTACAGTAAGATAGCGTATACATCAGAATAACACATAGGCTACTTTTTAACCGACTAAACTAAAAAGAGGGTACGTTTTTACACAATAAGTCGAAAAGAAATACGCCTTGATAATAATTAACGCGGACGAAGCCACGGGCGGAAAGCTATTGTGTTTTTAATAACAGAGCAACATGCATATTTGCAAACTAAAATTACATTTTAGTAACAGGAAACTTATATTATATATTTGCCGATGTTGCCGAAGTTCAAGCTAAGGTCGAACCGGCAAAAACAAACCGTCAAATGATAGAACTCGATTTATAAATAAGTCGTTTTGAAAGCGAAACTTGATTACTGATTACTATTTTAAGCGATTCAAGTAATCGTAATGGATTTTTAATTAGAAGCGTGTCAGTACAGTTTAAGTGAGTTGCAAAAGTTATTTTTTATAATCACAAGCGCGTTAAAAAGATATTATTTAAACAGGCTAAAGTCGTAAAAAATATGGTTACTTTTGATATTTTTTTATTAACAGCAAAAATAAACTCGAACATCGGTGGAATATTGGAATTTGGACTTACATTCCTGGAGGTACCTACTCCAGATTCGTCCACGTCTATTTATTATCATCAACTCATCCATCTGTTCCTGTTCCATCGTCTGATCCATTATCCCCGAAAGGGTAGGCAGAGGTGTGCTAGAATATCCACGCCTCGTAAGTCCAGAACACGTACAGTAGAACACCCACGATTAGCCAAGGTACTAGGGCCCATTGCAAGCTTATCGCCACTTCGGGCATACTCCAATCCGGGCAATGTAATGCTTAGACAGAATAAAGTAAAAAACATTTAAGAAAAGTCGCCCAACCTGGGAATTGAACCCGGGACCTTACGCGGCTACCGGTCTTAATAGGCGACAACTAGTGACTAGCGCTTTGGACTTCCATTCCTGGCTAAATTGGAACCCCGTCATGTATCAATAAGTTTTGCAATCTGTTAATGAACCCATAAAATGTCCGCAGCAAGCTCCGAAGGTGTGCAGACCGTCATCCGGCGAGTTAAGCACACAATTATAAGAACACAGCTCTCCTGATGGTAAGAGACAACAGCGGCCTATATACACCATAGATGTTGTAGGTCTTTTGGTCGGAGTGTTAGGCCTGATGTGTGAGTCTGCCCTCCTAGCCGGAACACGACAATGTCATTATGGCGGCAGGAATAGATAAAGCGGTGGATCCCTTCCCGGGCGAATTGCTCCACAGCACTCTACCACCAGTGGTCATGTTGGTAGCGACCCAGTTAACGTATGCTCGCCTCTTACGACCTGCCTGGTAGGAAGGCAGTTGGTCTATTCTACACAGAGGACCTGGACCAACACGGGGAGATGCATGCGGCACCTATGCTCACCTCGTACGAGCTTCCTGGTAGGAAGACAGATGGTCTATTCTAAACAGGAAACTTGGACCAACACCAAAAAACATTTTATAGGGAAGGACAACACGTCGCCTATGTCAAAGGTGTTGAGAAAGCCTCTGGTGGTAGAATATTTACCGGCTTCTACTCTAAAATCTAAAATGACTAGTAGTAGTCGTTTTCTTCAAGACTAAAGAGAAAAATAGCGGTACGAGGTGCGCTGAAGACAGGATAAGCGGCGATGACTACCTAGAATAGGCGGTACCTATCCGGACGGGCGGGTAACTGTGCCGCAACAAATTACTTAGGTCTCTTCTAGCATATACTTGCTGATGAGAATATAAATCCTTGTCATGCTATCACTAGAAGAGTTTTAATAGAAAAACCCTGTGATTTAGAATACTATTGATCTGATATCAAAATACAGATGCTTTGAACTGCCGCATGTGTAATTGTGTAAATATAGTTGCAATATCAATTATTCTGAGATCAACAATAAATATTAAGTAAGCATAAATCATGTCCACCACACGGCATGGTAATATTATAATTTACATACATTCCACATTTTCCATTAGAGACGTTAGACCATCATGTTTTATTGTGAAACAATTTATATAAAATTGGAGTATCTGTATGTAATATTAATAACCATTTTTTACTAAATAAATATGTATGTTTAAAAGGGTACTCATACCAAAATAATATTTTTAGAATTTTTGTTTGTCTACCTATCTGTCTGTTTGTGCCCGCTAACCTTTGAAACGGCTAGACCGATTTTGACGGGATTATCACTTGCCGACAGTAGCTGATGTAATAAGTAATAGCATACTTTTTATGGATGTGTATAAAATAAAATAAATAAATAAAAACGCAGACGAAGTCGCGGACACACCTAGTATGTTATAAGAATTGGAATAAAAGTCTTAAATTTAGAATAACGATACCTGTACTAGTCTATAAAACCGGGAACTATTATTTAAATTGTAATAAAATGAATTTATATATACAACAGCTTCATTTCGACGCCTTTGTTTCCTCTATAAAAACTGGGTAACTATTACAGAGTGTGGTGGGGAGGGGCTACTAGGGGGGAGGGGTATAGGACAAAATAACCCCTGAACATTATCAAAAATGAAATGATTGCATCAAATTGAAGGTATCTGGAGTTTACACTCCTAACAAACATCCGTCCTGAGTACGTAGTATTTGTAACTCACTGTAGACTGGTCAATATAATATTTTCTGTCGGTATTGATGAGTTAACGAAGTCAAATCAAGTCTGCCTTTTATGAGTGAGAGATACCCGGCCCTATAAGAACGTACAGCACGGACAGTAACAGAATACTGTCCGTGCTGTTGCGCTGTAGGTTGATTGATCGAGTGGCTAGCGTACACGCCTAACCGCATTGACTAACCGCGAGGCTTGGGTTTGATTCACGACGGGGACAGACATTTGTGTGATGAACATAGGTGTTTGTATTTTCGGGTCTGGGTGTTATTAAATTTATTCTTGTATCTATTTAAGTACTACCTGACCCGACGAACTTCGTACCACCTAAAAGTCAATGGATATCATGTTACCTTTTAGCTGATGTAATTTGAGCTTTGATGAACAAAATACAATGAAACAAAATAATTATTAATATGGATAGATATATAAAAGTATTTTATTATGATGAATAATAATATTATACAATCCCATCTACAGAAAGAGAATTAAAATTTAAAAAAATACAAAAATAATTTTTCGTTATCCTATAGAATAAATCTTAGAAATTGTTTTCGGAAATAGAAACTCTAATTTACACAAAATAAATTTCTGAACGTTAGAAATAACGAGAAATGTTAAACATTTCTCGTTATTTCTGTACGGACGCATAAATATTTGAGGAACTTCTATGTAACTGCTTAATGCACTTTTCAACCTTTTCAATTAATGAAAAAAAATACAGACAACAGTTTGACATGTACTAATCATTTATTGAAAATAATTCATTTTTCATAATTATTTATTCATCTTGTTTTATTCGTATATCCGTCTTTCTATGTATTGTTGACTAACACCTATAACACAAACATTTAATTGGCTTACTTTGGGGTTAAATTTATTTATAATGTTTGGGCAAACATTAGTTTTGTGTTTATTTGTGTATTTTTATTGTTTAATTTGATTGTTCACAAAGTGTACGTATTTATGTGTTTTTTTGTTTCTTTTTTACGGGTCAGCTGGCAGGAATCTCTTTTGTAGTTAAACTCGCCCTTTGTAATGTAATATCTTTAAGTGATGAGTTTTTGTTAATATGTTGATCTGTGTAAAATCAAAAATAACGAATTAAATGAATAAATAAGAATATGGTAGATGTTTGCGAACAGGCCGGTGCTAGGAGTGTAATCTCTACATAATAATATTATCTTTAGCTTCATGGGATATTAATGAGTGTAAATAAATATTTTTTTCCAAACTAATAAAAAGTTAACTTAACTGATACGTTTAAAATAAAACCACGCAGTTGCTCAAAGGTTTTGCAAATAAAAAAGGTAAAAGGTACGTACCTAATGAGAAATATCAGAATTTCATCAAATTCTTCAAAGTTAATTCATTCAAAGTTATCAGAATTTTTATGTGGTGTGCACCACCAATGGTGGTGAAGAAAATTAAGGTGGACGATGCCTGGCCACTGGATTTGTGCCCGATATGGCGATGCACTTGCGACACATCACATCCTGGGACCCAATGTAGTCAGCCAAACTTGGGTGCATAATTACCTACGAGTATGTTACCTCTTCTTACTTCTTACGTGGACATAGTGTAGCCATTTTATCAATAAGTTAGTACTTCCAATGAAATTGTATATGAGATTTTCCATTCCAGTTCTAGTTGTAAGTTGTAAAAGTTTATCATTGGCAGATCAAGAGACGTAGGACACAATGAATAATTAATGTCTCTATCATAACAGATAAATAGACCGTATAATATTTCATTTTTTATTTACCTAGGATTATAACATTGTAATAACATTAGAGGTAATGAGACTTCCGTATGTTTGTCATGTTTTTTGTTTTGAAAAAGTTGACAGCCAGATGATAAGCGGCCGCTACCGCATAAAGACATTTTGCACCGTAAGTGGACCTGTCATATTTATTTCAAATGTCTATTGCACTCTGCTTAAGAACGAATTGTTATTTAATCAATTAACAAGTTGAAGCTTGTGGAGGGATCAAGAGAAAAAAATATCGTAATTTTTTTACAATTACGGAATTTTGCGGACATATCATTAAGTTAAAACGTAAAGCAGAACTTTAGACCTCTTTTTACGAAAATTGTGCGGACGGAGAAAAATGAAATGTGGCTTACTTATAGTTTATGTGTAAGAGAAGTGCCGAACGATAATACTTTTCAGTAATAAGGACTGTAACGTACTTTAAATCAATAAATAAAAAATTACATACACTACCATGTATTTGACACACACAAACAAAAGTATATAATTACACTCTATTAAATTGTTTTTTATCATTTAATGTACAAAACATTTTGTCCTTTAATATACAAACAGGTTTTATATTTCCGAAACGAAAAAGATTTTTACAATAAAAATGGTTTAAATCGTTAATTAAATTATCGCAAAATTACTTATAATTTAAATTTATTATGGTCGAAATTCGACGACCACTAGTTCAATTAAAGTAGCCAATTAAGGTGGCATTTTGATCAATTAAAGAGAACACATTGTAAGATATTCGTGGAGAAATTAGTATATCGTGTATTATCTCGATGCCACAAAATCTTACTCGATGACTTTAGGTCACAATGCCGGCGCACTTTGCTTAAGGCCTGTACATGACTTTTTACGATGACTTCTGACTATTTTGAACTTAATTAAAATTTAATGGCGGCTGCTTACGCCCATGGCAAATATTAAAAAAAAAACAAAAAGCTAATAAGTATTATTTTATTAGTAATAAGATTTTTGTAGAACTTGAAAACAAACCAGACACATGTAACAAAAATACACATCCACTTGTGGAAATCAAAGCTTTTTGATGAATAAGTTTGTTGTTGTAGGTCCTTAGCAACTCATCCGTCAAGTATGATTTAACGTCTAGCAAGCGATGGGGTCGTCACATCACCATGTTGAGATCAATTTTTTAAATTACTAAATGTCAAATAAATACTGTAGTTAAATTACATCAAAATAAGCTCAGTCAGATGTTATATTTTTTTAAGTGTAATTTATTTAAAAAACCGATTAGGTTTTTTTATCATATAAATATTTCCCTTATCAATTCTTGTGGCAATTCCACTAAATGCCCGTGCAAGTAAAAAAGACATTTTATTAGAAACTAAATAAATATTGTTAATTGTCAATTTGCGTTTTTTGCGCCTTAAAAATCAAATGAGGCGACACAGCCAATACATAACAATCAGTTCAGCCGTCTGTCCATGAAATCAAAGCCACTTTTGCATTCAAATTAGCATATAACGGAAAAACAGTAAGATAGATGATGATGAATGATGATGATTATGACTATGTCGTAATCGTAAAAAAATGAAATATTACACCAACAATTTAACATGTAAGATATAGACATAAATTATTCACAGTATGAAGCGTTATTTAATTCGCTTGTTTATATGAAGGGCTTAAAATATGCATTTGTATAGAGAGCGCGCATAAGTTATTACACATCGTCCATTGAGCACTGTTTATATTTTTATTTTCTAAAGCAGTACCTACATATTATGTGACAATCATTAATAAGTAAGTAGATATTGACGATGCTGTTTATCTTTATATATTTCTTGTCTGGGAGTACGGGGCCCCGTTTATTTTTATGATTGCTTATCATTGTAAACAAACAGAGTACCATTTTACAAAAAAAACTTGATAAATCCAACCAATAATATATATTCGACTTGTTTTAAACAACCATAGAACCTATCTAGATGATAACAGAATTTCAACCATCAACAAAAAGCTTGACTGAAAGATTAAATGTGCCACGTGTGGACTGCTCTAATATTAGATCAGTAGGAATCGACGAGATAGTCGGTCTCAAAAGACAAGTTGCTATACATCACTCTACCACGAGTGGTCTCGTTGGTAATGATATTGCACTTATACTTGCCTCTTGCTTGTTGTCAGGCAGAGAGAGGTGATGTGCACGCTCTGTGAATATATTGTCAACGTCCTGTCCAATCAGATTCCCTTTCGAAGGCTGAATAGCGAACTTTGACTTGTTGTAAAGCACGAGTGGGGTATGACTGGTAGATAATTAAAACAATCACTGTGTATTTTGTGTACATTTATTTACATATGTTTTAGTGTTTAGATTTTTTAGGATATAGCTAACACTATTATTAAAAAATCCATCAAATGCAAGTCGGCCCCGTGTACGAATGGTTCTGTATAAAACGGCCAAAACACGTTTGTTGTGTAAGAGCATTCTTTATATATTTATTTTATTCTGTGTTTAGTATTTTTCGTTACAGTGGCAACAAAAATACAGAATTTGTGAAAATTTCAACTGTCCAACTATCACGATTCATGAGATATAGCCTGGTAACAATCAAACGGACAGCGGAGTCTTAGTAAGAAGGTTCATTTTTTTACCCTTTGGGTACGGAACCCTAAAAATAAAATGTTTAACACTAGTGATGAGTAGAATTGCTCTTGGTTTTGCAATCTTGATTTTGTGACAAACCAAGACCAAGACCAACACTGTCCGTGCACTGCGCAACACTAAGAAATATTTGAGAATGTCTTTCTCTCTCTTCTTTTGTCACTTTCTTGTACTTGCGATACAATAAAATAGCGATAACAATACATTTAGTTGGCGGGAAACAGAATTATCAGCGTTGCAAAAGTACAAATGTGCAAGAACATCATTTGCTGAGTTTGGGGTTCGATCAATTTATGTAATTTAACCAAGGATGTTTTAATAACTAGGAGGATCAAATGCCGGTAGACTAGGTGCGAATCCTACCATGTAGTAATGAGTTTTTTTAAGTTATGTACCTTTTCAGAGTATTCTAATGGTGAATGAAAATCCCGAATGATGTGTGTTTGAATTCGACCTAATCTAATATTGGGCCTAGTTTCCCTTCTGGGTTGCAGAGGTCAGACAGCAGTCGCTATGTTAAAACTAGAACCCTCGTCAAATCCACAAGATCTGTTACAGAAACAGGGCAAGACTAACTTGAAGAGGCTTCTAAAATATCTGCCCTTAATAAAACTAATGTGTGATGACCACGATGATGATGATGATGGAGTCGAAGATGTTGATGTATATAATTATTTAAAATATAAATAAGAATCTGATAAATTATTACAATAGTTTCTAAAGATAATGCAAAAATGTTCTGCCGTTTCGGCCTGTCAGCTTTTGACGCGTCTCGGCGACGAGAAAATTAAATCTGATAAAAAATTTTACTATATACCCTTGATAAGGTATTAATAAGCTTGACATTAATTTTATTCATACATTTAGAATTGATGAATGACAAATGGGCCGGTTGACAACGCACCAATAACGTGTTTAGTTATGTGAGCTGTGGGTCATGCTCCTGTGCGCTCAGTTTTTATTTCTAAAAAAACAAGTGTATGTAATAAATAGGTACCTAACATTTTTAAGGTTCCTTACCCAAAGAGTAAAAACTGAAACGCTGTCCGTCTGTCCGTGTGTCTGTCTGTCTGTCACCGGCTATATCTTATGAACCGTGATAGCTAGACAGTTGAAATTTTCACAAATAATGTATTTTATAAATAAATTCTAAGAAACAGAATAAAATAATTCGATAGAGCATGCTCCCATACAACAAACTTGATTTTTTGTCGTTTTTATAGATAGTGATACGGAACCCACGTTCACGAATGGGACTGGCACTTGACGGATTGTTTTACTCTAAGTAAATGTGACTGCTTTATATCCGAAACTTAAGATCATAAAAAACTTAATACAGCTAATAATTGTAAATAACACATGGGAAGGTTGGTAACACACCATCAACGTATTTGGTGTTTATAGGTGATCTATTTTTTGCCATAAGTAAATCAGTCTGCGTATTCGGATTGTAAACTAAAAACAAAACTTTCTATAGCACACGCCTTTGACAAGGTTGTATGAGATAACAATAAGTTTAAAATTAAATATTCATACAGTTTGAACTTATAAAAAAGTAAGTTGACAATGCGTCATTAGCGTGTTTGATATACGGGTCTTATTTTGCGCCCCGTAAATCTGTTCACTGATTATATTCTAAATTAACTCAAAGACAGAAAAACTGCAAAAACGCGACTTCACGTCATTCAGGGAAATGATTTGTCTTTTACATACTTACATAAATACATACATACATACATATACATACATACATACATACATACATATATAAATACCTATCTTCACGCCAGATCCTTTGCGAGCTAGTCAGATAGCACCGAGTGCCAAGTGTTACAATCCCTGCACACTTGCCTAGCTTCATCCACGTCCATTAATTTTTCATTTAAACGTTTCGAAGAATTTTGACACCACCGTCAGATGATACCAGAGCTGTTTGGTCGTGGAATATCAACCGAAGTCTCCCCGGGTAAACATCCATCCACTTTCGCATTGTATATCTGTTTTGTCAATCTTTCATTTATCATTATTTCTACATGATCGAAACATCGCAGCATGCCCTTTATCATTCGTCCTAATTGCAGCATCAAACAAAAGCATTGGAATAATCGAAATAAAATGTATATATTATACTCCATACTCTCTGACTACCTTGTAAGAGACCTAGCGTGAATATGTGTGTGTGTGCATAAAACTTATATAGAGAATTTGATCAACATATTAAAGGAAATTATGATCTGTATTCGTCATCACTACATCAGTCCTTGTGTATTATTTTATGGAATAATATTACAGCAATCAGGCTCACGGGTCTCCTAATGGTAAGAGACAACCGTGGTCTATAGCCACCATAGATGTTGTAGGTGCGCCGCTGCTCTGTGGTCGGGCTGTTAGACCTTATGTGTAAGTCCGCCGGCCGGAACATGACAATGTCATTATGGCAGCAGGAATAGGTAATGTGGGGGATCCCTCTCCAGACAAGTTGCGGCTCAGCACTCTACCAACAGTGGTCATATTGGTAAGACCACTTAACCTATGCTCGCCTCTTACGAGCTGCCTGGTAGGAAGGCAGTTGGTCTATTCTGCAGAGAAGACCCGGACCAAAGGGAAGCTCAGTCCCGCGACCGCGGCGGTCGCTACCGTCCTGTGTTTTTTTGCAAATTTGTAATAAAAAATATTGTTTTGGTTATTCTTGTTTAACATGCACAATATTCCCGCGTAAAGTCGGGGCGAGTCCTTATAAGAATCGTCGAAATCTATGATAGCTCGGAAAATATGTAAAAATCGTGACACTTGGCATTCATACTCTCCGCCTGCCGTGCAAGGGATTTGGCGTTAAAATATACACTGATGAATTAGGAACTTCCTCCTTTTTGAATAATATACTTTTTCTATAAACAAAATTAAATAATTGACTTTTCTGTCTTATATGCCCTTGATAAGGTTCTACGAGGGAACATAATAAGTTTGACATTAATTATTCATTCAGCTACAATTTATGAACGATAAATAGAATCATGGAACATTACAATAAAATTGCTATTGTATAATCAATTACAGGTTATTTTAAATTCATTATGCGGTTACCGTCTTATTGAAATATAATGTCGGGATTATGTGCCATTAACAAAATAGTTGTTATTGCTATCGTTCTTTTATGGGATAACACGGCGAACAGGCACACGGGTCTCCTGATGGTAATAGACAATCGCGGCCTATAGACACCATAGATGTTGTAGGTCCGCCGCTGCCTTATCGTCGGGTTGTTAGACCTTATGTGCAAGTCCATCGGCTACCCTACCCTTTGGACCGGAACACGACAATGTCAGGAATAGGTACGTCGGTGGATCTTACGAGCTTCCTGGTAGGAAGTCAATTGGTTTGTTCTACACAGAGGACCCGGACCAAACAAAAACATATATAAGGCAAAAGTTATTGACTGATCAACGCATAGGACCTTTAGGGCTCCAGAATTAAAATTTCTATATTTTCACCTTGTAATGTAGGCATCAACTGAGTAAGTATTTTTCAAAACTCAACCCCAA
Organism: Lasaia peninsularis; assembly: GCA_018236625.1. Taxonomy (NCBI): domain Eukaryota; kingdom Metazoa; phylum Arthropoda; class Insecta; order Lepidoptera; family Riodinidae; genus Lasaia; species Lasaia peninsularis. The sequence continues at coordinate 17,934 of DVZL01000125.1, forward strand.
GGGTGAAACAAGGGATAAAAGTTTCTGTGAACTCAATAACTATTAGATCTAAATAAGTAGGAATAGATAGTGCCTACATGGTTGTCAACCTTGGTTTCGGCTCGACACACAATATCACACTATTTGAGGCTTTTCCACAATTTTTCTAGTAAAATTCAAGTTTAAGATGACCTACATATTCAGAGATTCCGGTAAATTCCGGGTTTCAAGTTATGACAGTCAATTTACAATTTGGAAAGGTTACAGGACAATCTGTAAAGTATACTTATTTTGTAAAGTACACATAATCATACTAGAAACTTTGGTATCTACTATTTCATACGTTTTATAATATGTATAAAATACCTCAATGGCCTAGTGGTTAGCTCGTTGGACTTCTGATAATCTAGGTTCGAATCCCGCGACATACCAGTCACAAGTAAGTTTTCCGATTGTAATTTGACCAAATCTAGGATTAAAACTGGTTTCCCTTCAGGGTAGAAGGGGCCATTGCAGTTGTTTTGTGGCTCACTTTTCAAATTTCCTTGCCAAATACAGAAACGGGATAAAAAAAATAGATTTCATTATAAAATGAAGACGAAGACTTTATCGTATTGTTTTATTTTGTCTATATTCATAGGGAAAGAAGCAGAGATATTTTCTAGCAATATGAATATATGTGTCGTCTAAAGGTAGTAAAAATATAAGATATTTATATAATTATATTTACATAAGCAGACTTGGCGCCAACGGCTAGCACTCACATTATGGCGGTAAAAAAAGTTCTACTGCCGAACCGGATGAGCTGTTGCAGGATAATGCTATCTTTCCTTAAAAGAAATAGTTTTCCTTCCTTCTTCCGTTCAAAGCGAAAATCTAAACGTGTATATTAATAAATAAATATATAGTTAATTAACCTCAAACAAATATTTTAATCAACTTCAAAAAAAAAATCAAAGAGACGAATTGAGAAGCCGACTGCGGGCGAGGTTGTTCATACTTTTTGCAATTATGTTACGTGTTCATTCAGCTTATCCCCGATTGATTTTTACAAATTTTATTTTGTAAGATAGTTTATTTTGTAAAGTAGTTTAGAAGTGGTGAATTTTATAGAATCGGTTCAACACTTTTCAAATTATTAACAAAAACATTATTATAACAATATGGAAATGACATTTTAGCACTTTTAATACTTTTAATTTGCCGAGCTTAAAATAAAAGTATCGATTGTTTTTATCAGATAACATGGAAAGAGTTCTCTTACTGGTAAGAGCTAACCATTGTTTTTAGCCATCAAAGATGCTAATGGTGCGTCGCTACTTTTTGGATCTTAGGTAACGTGTATAATTTGGCACGAATTACAGGATAACAGCGTTAAAAACGTTTTTTCCTTATAAATAAAGCGAAAGGTCATACATAATATATTCAATGAAGAAAAAAACAAGGAAGCTATTTTTGCGTAGGCAGCTTTATTATAATCAGAAGCATGAAATTAATTTATGAACATACATATTGTTTCTAGTATTTATTATAGCTAGTTATCTGCATCGCTTGCGACTAACCTATTTATTCTGGTACTCGTTTTTCGCCCGCGGCTTCGCCCGCATGACATAGGTATTTAAAAACGTAGGACTAACTTTCAAAAAGCAGATTTTTTCCTTATGACGTAAAAACATATCCTTTTTTAATGTAATCGATGAAAAAGTAACCTAGGTGTTATTTTTATGTAAAATCTAACTTACTGTAGCCTCATTAAAATTTGTCTAGTAGTTTTTTCGTTAAAAAGTAACAAACATACACACATCCATAGGCATACTTACAAACTTTCACGTTTATAATATTAGTAGTATATGAAGATTAAACTGTCTGTCTGTCTGTCTTTACAAATAATTAAAATGTAGAGGAGTGATTTCTGTACATTGAAGACATTTAAAAAAATAGCCTAGGTAACTAAAAAGGGGAACAGAACATATTGTTGTTTTTCTTAGTATTTGTGTCTGTCTGTCTGTGTCCCCGACGCGATTTTGCGTCAAAACAAGATATGGTTTTTATTGAGAGTAGAACTGGGAACATATAAATAAGTCAGGAAAGAATACTATGAATTTTTGCCATACAAAATGTATTAGTTGTCAATGTCGGACGGTACGACGTTCGCCGGGTCAGCTAGTCGATGTATAAGTCTAGTGTTTGTCGGTGGGAGTTAAAAGTTCGTGAACAAAACTTTATAAGGACGAGGTCAAGTGGCAACAGCCATTTTAAAAACGTGTAAACAGATTGCGGCGCTTAACATCTTCTGGTAATCCGTTGGATAAAGTATTTACTGTCCTAAATATAATGTAAATTTCTTTAATCAAACTTATTCAAATTGAATTCATTCAATTTGTATTAACATAATTAATTTGAATATATCCTCGAAGGTTCAACGTGTGACGCTATCTTTAAATAAACTTCTGCCTATGTAAGCATTTTTATTTTAAACTAGACGTTTCTCGCGAATTTACTTTACATGATACTAACAAGCAGCCTTATTACAAAGTTATATATTTGTCACGACGAATTTCAATATAATTTAGCAATAAAATATTTATATGTTCTTTCCCAAGACCAGCTCTCTGTACCAAATCAGACTATTGCAGTCCGTTCCGTAGTTTAGGCGTTAAAACATAACTGACACACAGGGCAGCGAACAAATACACGGCCCTCCTCATGGTCAGAGACAACCGTGGCCTATTGTCGCACGTCCATGGGCCACCCTGCCCTCCAGATCGGACGTTTTCATTATGGACATATTATTAATAGTCGTGTGTTATAGTAGTAACATATATTGACATATATTACTCGATATATGTAACGTCATATTTTATGAATTCAACTACTAATATAGTAAATTTGAATATCTTTGCAACTGGACTTCCATAGTTGGTTTTTTTTTAAACTGTAGAAGCCCAGTTTTTGTTTTCTCAAAACTCCTTTATCCAAATGTTTGTGACTTTGACATATATAAAACGATGAGAGATATAAACCACAAGTTAAATGTTATTTTTATGCCTTTATATATGACGTCACTCAAATAAATCAAAACTACCGGTCTTGTAAATTAGTGACCGGCACCGCCTCATTGATATGGATCATACAACATTATTATAAGTGGTTGATATTACACATAATGATGAATATCATTGGGTATTGATATATATTTACTGGTGGTAGATTGCTGTGCAGCAACTTGACCATCTTGTGATTATTTTTAAATAGACAAGCATTTGATCGCCAACTCACTTAGAGTGACGAGACAGACAATGAAACATCCTATGTACACACTTTGTCCTTAAGATATAGATAGGAAATCTAATCACCACAATCACATTGTTCCCCCTTCTTGGTCCGGGTCCTCTGTGTAGAATAGACAAACTGCCTTCCTACCAGGCAGCTCGTAAGAGCCGAGAAAAGGTTAACTGGGTTACTATCAACATGACCACTAGTGGTAGAGTGCTGTGCAGCAACTCGCCCGGGTAGGAATCCACCGCCTTACCAATTCCTGCCGCCATAATGACATAGGCCACGGTTGTCTCTTACCATCAGAAGACCCGTGCACCTGTTCGCTGTCTTATACTATCAAAAAAAATTGTCATTTTCCTGTCTCCAGACGGTAAAATGGCCGATGACGTTCATATCAGGCCTACTGCGTCTGCCATAACACAGCTACTCACTTTTGACGTATCTTGTATTTACAGGTTATGATAATCTCTAATGTTACTATTAAAAATGCATGGCTCTCCAAATTCAGTAACACGAAAACCAAAAAGAATTGTTAAAATGGGAACTACGTTTAGGAATTATAATTGGAAGTTCCTGTTGTCTTGATACAGGAATGAAATAAAAGGGAAAGGTTAAGGTGACTCACTCTGGCCGCTCTGGCCAAAGGTGACTTTTGGATAATAATTCGATGAAGCGTTGAGCCAGGAGAACAGGATTTGAAAAGTTATTTTGGCGACGTTATTATTTTCTACGAACTCATTTGCATTGGGCTTTAAAACTACTACACGTTTATGTCTATTTCGGTAAGTCATTATCTTTTTAACTATAATTCGGTTCATACTTCATCAATTTTGATGAAATTATTACATTTTAAGTAGGAGCTTTAGCTATTTGTTTTTTTTGTTAGACCTTGATGAAATATTGAGGTAATTTTACATTAAGTTGGATCTTTCTACGATTGAAAATTAGATAAAAAAATAGGATGATAGTCCCCATCCACCTATAGTCCCCATCAACCTATAGTCCCCATCCACCTATAGTCCCCATCCACCTATAGTCCCCATCCACATATAGTCCCCATCCACCTATAGTCCCCATCCACATATAGTCCCCATCCACCTATAGTCCCCATCCACCTATAGTCCCCATCCACATATAGTCCCCATCTGCAATTTGATAATGTCATCATATTAATTTCGTAAAACACTGATACTGTTTCGTCTTCTTCTTCGTCCTAGACTTATTCCTAGATCAATATCTACCAAGAAACTATTCACTTATAACTTATACCACCATATTAGATATAACCAACACAGTTTACTTGTAGTCAAGTAGTTTATAATTTTCAAGTTCACCAATCATCTTAAATTCAAAACTGAAATTTGAGCCCTGATGATGTTGTAAAATGCGAAACCAGTTGGCGATTTGGATTAAAATATATCAATTATAAGTGATATGTGAATCAAGCGGTTTCTTTTCTTTTATTTTTCTTCCAGGCGAAAACGATCAATAATCTATACAAATAAATAAAATAGGACTGTCTGTATATAATATAAAAATAACCACTTTACCAAAATAGTTTTTACTTTTACCAAAATAATACTTTTTAAAATTTTTGCCGGTGTGTCTGTCAGCTTATACCTGTTAATATCTGAAACGGCTGGACCGATATTGACAAAATTTCACTAGTAGATAGCTGATGTAATAAGGAATGTGTTAGGTTATTTTTACTTTAGAAATGTATAACATAAAATTATTAAATAAAAACGGGAACAAGGTTACGGGCAAAACTAGTATAGAATATAATTCAGTAACGCTTGAAGAGTTAGGTAGTTTGGCTATGAAAATTAATAGATGTTGGTGATTCTCAGATGTACTCAATACGCTCACAATATTTCCTGAGAATCAGTCAAACCGTTTCAGAGGAGTACGGGAACGAGCATTGCGACACGAGAATTTTATATATAATTTTTTTATGTTATTTCTTATACTTTTATTTATAGAGTTAAAAAGTGAATTGTGAGACGCGAAGAAATACGCGTCTCATTCACTAATTAATTTAGGAAATACAAATTTTGTGAGTGAGTATTTGCACAAGTTTCGGGTGATCGGCAAAGCAATCTTGTCCAAGGTTCACCGCGTAGAAAGTAAACCCGCGAACATTCCGTCCCCAGCCTACGACGAGCTTTCGTCCCGCAAGGCTATCCGCTACTTCACATTTGTCTTTACTTCTGTACATTTAGTTATATTTAGAATGAGATTGTTTTTAGATTTCATTCACATTTAAGTAAGACATTAAACAAATAGCACGATTTATTAGTCGAACGGTAATATTTCAGAGCCTCGTTAATTCGGTGGTTAGCGTATACACCTGATTCCACCGATTATCAGGAACAGGTACGTGTGTCATAAACACTTATATATCTGTTTTTTGGGTCTAGATATTTATAACGGTATTTTTTTATTTAAATTCTTTATTGTACAAAATTATGTACAAACGTGAACTCAATGGCGATAACCCCGGGGTAGTGAATACACATAAACATGGGCAGTGCTTTAAAGTTAAATTACAGAAAATTATAGTTGAAAACGACACAATTCATTAATGTAAGTAGGTATATGTACCTATGTTATAATAATAAAATAATAATAAAAACAGAGGAATAGAAAATAAATTATACCTAGTGTAATACCAGAATTCAGAGTCTCTAAGAAATACTCATAGATACTTGATTTAAATGTGGGAAGAGAATTGAACTCACGTACCACTACAGAAAGAGCATTCCACAAAGGAATCGCAGTCATGGTAAAAGATTTAGAATAAGATGCAGTATTATATACACGAACAATTAGAGTAGTTTGATGATGTAATCGTTGCGTTCGGCCTTACGATGCATCCGATTATTTCCTATGGACTTGCCACCGGTCATGGGACCTGGTATCATCGGCTAATCGTGGCTGGACAAGCATGTATCTCTGCCCATCCCTTCGTTGGTGTAGTCAAGGTAATATATTTTTAATACCTTTAAATAAAAATCACTTGTACATATTCATATAATACTTATTACTTTAATATATATTAATTTGCAAAGAGGCTACTATCACGCTTATGTCCCCGAAGCAGTAGGTGGATTTATATACTTGAGCACCTACAAGTAGCCGACCACATCAGGTCCAACAACGTGACGAGTGCCAAGTCTGAGGCTATATCGGATACAAATCAGTGTTTCAACTAAAATGAAAAAACTTATTGAACAACTCGCCCTCTATAGATTTCTTTCATTCTCATAGGTTATGCTTCTTACAGCGTATTTGTCACCCGAAGGTAACAGGAGAAAGCAAATAAGATTACTCATAAATTATGACATCCAATTAACTAATAGCAAATGATTAGATTTGTTATCTGTGTCTGTGGGAGTTTGTGTGACCAGCGTTAGGCAACATTGTAAACGTTTACCGAGCTTGTTGAATTATTCCTAACGCCTATTCTGTCAAATGTATTTAATCCAACATTTACAGTCAGTTTCAATAACATGTGAACTTCAATATTATTGCTTCTATAGTTTGAGCTTAACATAGATAGCTCCTTAATTAACATTTTGATGTTGCACGCCTGCCCCAGTCCTATTATCGGCTAATAATAGCTTTATCTATGAAACTGGAGACTTAAGAAAATAACATTTTCAGATTTAATCTTTGGGTTTGCGAGCAATTCGAAATTCAAAGAAAAAAAATTCAAATAAATTTTATTAATTCAAATTAAGTATTGATTTAGATGGTATTATATTTGTTAGTCGTGGAGGTTTTCAGTATTAAAGCTGGGTAAGCTGAAAATTCATAAAATCCCTTAACATCTCTTAATCAAGGGATGTGATTGAATAATAACATTCAAAATGAATTATGATATGTGAAATAAATTAAATTATTAATTAATTTGTTCAATTTCATAAAAAGATCCATGAAACGGCAAACATGAACAATGTAAAACACATTAGAACAATAAATTAACATAAAAAATGTTTTAGGAAATATATAATTTTTAGTGATTACAAAAAGGATGTTTGATTTTTAGATAGTGAACACGGAAAATCAGTTAAATGGGCATAAAATTACTAATATTACCAGTTGCACGAACGGCTATTACTTCGAGTTAAGGCTAAAAGAGCATAAAATTACCCCGAGGTCCAACGTTGGAAAGGTATAACCTTATCACGCCTCCACGCGTGCGCATCAAAAAAAAAATTTATAAATTCAGATGTATTTAGATAGATTCACCCATCAGAGATATATTTTGGATAGAAAACAAGATGGATTTCTGATAGTAATAAATACTTCTTCGCCCTAGCTTTATGCCGTTTCTAACATTGTATAAGGGCACCAGTTTTTACATAAAGCGACTACCATCTGACCTCTGCAACTCAGAAGAGAATCCAGGCCTCGTCCGAAATGGGGTTCAATTCGAACATACGAATAAGGGTATTAATCACGGGATATTAAACCTAATTCATCAGACACAAACATGTGGTATACCTTACGAATAAAAAGTGGCATACGTTTCAGAAAAACTGTAACGATTTTTGTCTTAACGGTACCTTGGTCTTGAGGAGACAAATCTGTCTGTACTAGTTAAACAATCTATCGTTTTAAATAAACATTTTATTTCTATAGCCATCAAACATCCATCTATATTATAAGGCTTGATTAATATCAACAATGCTTGTAATATTATAGATGACATAGAAATAGATCATAACTAAATAAACACAATAGACACCCAACCGTACGTCTCATGTACTCGTACAACTCAAACATTTACTTGGCCGTGCGGAACAGAACATTATGTATTTTTAATTTTTCTGCTTATAAATTAGGTACGACTAAATCTATAAGTATGACAGCACGTTTACGTTCTAAACAGAGATAGCTATAGCATCAGCTATTTGCGAGAAAGGGACATTTAATCGAGAGAAAGATGGAAAGAGTGAAATTGGTAATACGACTTTCACTGAGCTCGTTTCCGTTACGTCAGTTGCAGTTACGTAATTGAAGATTATGGCTTTTGTGTGACCCTGATATGGATGTAGGGTTGTAAAAAACTGTTTTGGAGCCAAATTAGAGAGTACATCTTTTCTTAAATCCTAAGATTCTTTCTTTTACTTAAAAATAGATAAATAAATTCTTAAGTAGAACATTATTTTGGGAAAGAGTAAAGTAATAAAGACGTGACCACACTAGTCCCAAGTTCTAGTCTATAAGGTAGTGCACCAATAACATCTAGCATAACTATAGTAGAGCCATAATATGAAAAAAAACTTAAATTACATAATTTTCATGTTTTATGGTTCATAATAATTGCTAATTTCTGTAATTTTCCTTTACTTTCGCACAAGTACTATTCTTTTGAAGATACACGATATCCTTCTATTAAGTAATTGTAAAAATGTAACATTAATATAATGAAAAATATATACAGCTTAAATAACTACTAATTTAGACAGTTAACTATCAAATTTAAATAAATAAATATCCCTAGACAATTTACACAAATTGATGTAACCCCAAAGTAAGCAAATTACATGCTTGTATTATAAGAATTAGTCAATGATGACACAACAATATATGGTGTTCGTAGGTCACGGTTGTTGAGATTCTCTATCAGGAAAGCCGCGTGCTTGTTCGTTTCCTTATCACCTAAACTACAAAAAGTGTTGTCCCTTTTTAATAATTAATAAGTATGTTAACTGGTAGCAAGGTTCCCTGAAGTCAGGTTTGTCTAGTTAGTAAATCGACATATATTTTTAATTATGTCTGTAATTTGTCTTATTAATAGATATAATATTCTAGTGTAAAATCGAATTTATAATTGCTTGCTGTTGATAGTCTTCGCTTAACTGCACTGCTTGTTTATTTCTCGTCTTCTTCGTTTTAGCTAGAATTTGATTACACAAATATGATTTAACCTCACGATTGAGTGAGAAAGCTTCATTGATATGTGGCGGAGTTCGGTCCTTGACTCAGTAGCCTGGACATGTCCCTACTAAAGTCGGTTGCGTGACAACCCTATACATATATGACTAGTGAAAATGTTTCAATTTCTTTGCACTACATTTCCGGTGAACACTTCCCGTTTCAATTTAATTGTGTCGATTTATCAATGACTTTTTGCGAAATACCATTTGACTCTGTTGCTCTTTTTGGCTTTGGGCATTTAAATAATAATGATTTTTCACATTAGGTACGAAATCTGTGAAGAGTTTGGTTAGTTTATTTATTATTTACTAGCTTTTCCGGTAAACTACGTCCCTCCTGCCCTAAGCATGAGATATTTTGGGTTATTTTTGAAATGTTTCAATAGTTATTACCATATTCCGAACGAAGATAAAACTAAAAACGTAGAAATGTTTAAAGTTGGTCGAGTCGTTAAGTTATGCACTTATATTATTTGTAATTAACACGACTTTGTTTTGTATATATTAAAAAAATAAATGACAGTATTTTTCTCTTTATAATTGCTTAAGTAAATTTATCAGCTACGCTTCTGTCCATACCAGAAAACGATAGTAGCGAGCAGCGCAGTCTACCACCTCATCTCATCACGCTGTTATTTGTAAATTCTACTTCCTACTTATAATATAAACGCGAAAGTTTGTAAGTATGGATGTACGAATAACAATGTTTGTTATTGTTTTACGAAAAAACTACTGGACGAATTTGGATGAAACTTATTGTTCTTACTATATAACTTGGAGATAGCTTACACATGAGAATAACACATAGGCTATTTTAGACTACAATAAAAAGAGGGTATGTTTTTTCGCAATAAGTATTAGAAGTCGGAAAAAAATCTGCTCTTTGAAAGTTATCTATATTATTAAAACAATTCACGCGGGCAAACCCGCGGGGGGTAAACTAGTTTATAATATATTCCAGTGGTTAGTAGTTATTGTAGCCTAGACAAACCAACCGACGCTAGTCCGCTGCAGGGTAAAAAAGGCTTGCATTCCTCTCAGACCTGGAGCAACACGGAAAAACTTCGCACCAAATTTCTGATTACTTGAGAATGTAAATAGGAACACGACAGTGCCACCCTTCGAAATGTAGCGTTATGGACACAAATTCGATTTTAAATACGGAACCTAATCATTACAAGCTACTTTAGACTAGCAAACCCAGACATAATAGTACAAAAAATATCTATAATAATAACGTATCAATACAACGATAAAGTGTACTACTGCTACTAGCTTCGTGTAAGTGTATGTGTGTATGTTATATACCCATAAATACGTACACAGCATTCGCGTGTGTGACAATATCGTTGTGTGCGTGCGATTCACAATGAAAGTACGTGGTGGGGGGATTTGGGTCAACTCAGCTCTTTGATTACAAAGATAACCCGAGTGAATCATCGGACGTCTTGGCCCTTATTTTGTTACTGTTTATGATAGATAAGTCTTTGGTTGGTAATGATCACAATCATAATATATCTTTATGATTACCCAATAGCCCTTTCTAGAGAATTCTGTTCCCACATTAAAGTTTGTCTACCTGTCCCCTGTATTTCGGCCGCTATTTAAGTCGAAATCACTGCGCCAACCCGGACGAAACTTGGCTAGCAGGCAGCCTATGGTCGAGGTAGGTTGTAGACTACTTTTTATCTTATTTACTTTAGGTGGTTTCGTGGTAGACGAGAAATCTAATTTGTGTGTAATTCATTAGTCCGATTTTATCTAAGTTATAGAACCAGAAGACAGACATAGGTTTTTTATCCCGTTCCATTCTGTTTTCATGATGTTGTGTTTTCACTGGTGGTAGAGTGCTGTGCAGCAACTCGCCCGGGTAGTGATCCACCGCCTTATCTATTCCTGCCGCCATAATGACATTGTCGTGTTCCGGTCCGGAGGGTAGGGTAGCCGGTAAA
>DVZL01000126.1:0-29029 GCA_018236625.1 Lasaia peninsularis
CATCTATGGTGTCTATAGGCCACGGTTGTCTCTTACCATCAGGAGACCCATGTGCCTATTCGCTGTCTTATACTATATAAAAATATATATATATGTTTTCGTCATTATTTCCACTATCTCCACTTAAAAGATTTCGTCAATTCGTCGCTCTGATTTTTCCGATTTTCGGGCCGATATTTTCTATTTCCTTAATCTTATTTTAAAACTAGCTGTGCTGTACTGTTAAAACTAACTTAGTCCGAGTTTTTATACATTTTACTAAGCTAAACCTCATTTAATATAAGCACGATATGATACCAGAGCTCTTTTTAAATTGGTTATTACGTAATTGACTTATTTGTTAACCGATTTAAATAAAATAAACTAATTATTAAATGAAGTTCATCACAAAATATTTCTGAAAAGTGCATTCAAATAGGTTAGGCCATTTCTGAGATTAGCGTGCACAAACATACAGACTTTTGGACGAAGTAAAAAAACATTGTTTTGGGTTCTCTGGCGTGTATAAAGTGGATCAATTATGTTTCTTTTTAAATAAATTTTCCATGTACAAACAGCGTTCAGTTTTTTAAATTATAACCCAGCATCTCATGTAATTACGATTTTCCTAAAGGAATAGAAGGGTTTATGGAGATGAATCTTGAGCAGCAAATGAAAAATATACCTAGCATCTCCTTAGGAAACAAAGCAATCTTAGAGGAAGTTCCCAAGGCGTCGCGATTGATGATAACCTGCTTTCTTTAGACAAAGACCTATGCTTTTAATATAAACTGAGTGTGTATTATCTCATTTACTTCTGAACTAGTAGTTTCACGAATTAATATTATAATGCAGTATCATCATCAAGTGTCTATGTATATTTGTAACTTAATTTCGACTTTTACTAAAACAATCTAATACCTTTAAACGAGCTATTCTTGTATATATCAGCGATTTCGAAAACAGCTCAAACGATTTTCTTGAAATTTTGTATATAGGGGGTTTCGTTGGCGATAAATCGATCTAACTTAAATGTCGTTTTATGGCCGTTTTCAATAACTTATATCAAGCTTACTAGAGTTTTGTTGCTAAGATATTTTTATTATTAACAGCGGTTGCCTGGTTACGGTAGCCTTATCTGTTACCGTTGATAGGTTATTGAAAACGACTTTTATCGTGTTTTCATTGAATAAAAACCTACTACAATATTAGTAGAATACGAAAGCTAAATTTCGCCACCACGAAGTTATAGGTAATAGCTCGGTCGGGAAATCGGGCGCCTTGATACGCCTTAAAACCCAGTTCCTCATCTCGGTCCGAGTGTTTCTTTTATTTTTTATCTTTTTTTATATTCATATTTAATCAGCAAGTAATTTGCATAGTTATAAGTAAATATTATTCCAAAAAAGCATAATATGTACTAAAATAAACACCGAGAAAAGCTCGTTCACCCAAGAACTATAATAAATACAATACAATTTATACAGTATATTATTACTTACTCTTTTTTATTCATTTTCACAAAATAATAACTCAACGGTACGCGCGCCACATCTTTTGTTGTTTTCAATCTCTCGTATCCATTCCGGACTTTTTTTTATATTTATACGTGCGCCAATTTTCCGTCCCCAGTTTTATACTTATTTATATTTAATTTTTGACATTGGTCTAAATAAAATTTCAATTTCAATTCAAAATTTCAAAATAGTCAAAAGCCTTTATAAAAAGTCATGTCAGTCGGGGTCTCAGGTAAAGCGGTGGCACACTTACGAAAATATACGATACACAATTAATATGTTCATGATCTGAACAAAATTACACAGAATACTACTAAAATAGGGTAATTTTACTTAATATTTACATGAAATTCGATATTATTATAAAAATTGCGCCCATTTTTACTCCCATTGCCGCCAAAACTCAGTTTCTGCCTTTACTTATAGGTGGCGCACGTATCAATACAGATTAAATATCTATACACATTTGTGTGGCCAAAAATATTTTTTACCCTTAATGACATGTTTATCAAATTTAAATATGTTTTTGTTACTGCGCTATAAATATTTAAGTTTAAAGAATTTTATTTGTCATACAAAACAAACATATTTCATTTAAAATGAGATAGGTAGATATACAAATATTAAGAAAAAAAAATTTTTTTTTGAGAGTAGACGTACCTTTTGTGTTTCTGTAGGGAACACAATTTTCGAGAAAAACAGATAAAAAAACATACATCAGGTCCAGTTAAAAGATATTTTTTTGACTCAATTCTGAAAGTTCTTATTATATCATACTTTTGTATTTAATAAGATAAGTCATTATATAGTTGGACTCCTTCGAAAAAATATCGAATGTTTGCGTGTACTTACCACTGTACTTGTTCAAATTAACTGTTCTTGTTTGATGACAAAAGTTATTGACAAAACAAAAACACGTCTCGGTCTTTTATTTAAATAATTCATTCATTCCTATTAACAATTCAATGAGGGTATTTAAATCTGTACAAATAAATAAAATTTGAGTTTCTGTATGTATAATAAAATAACTGCTTTTTACTAAATGCATAATAGGTATGTATGTTTACAAGTACTTATATCAAAATAGTATTGTTTAGAAATTTTGTTTGTTTGTCTGTCTATCTGTTTGTACTAAATCTGAAACGGCTGGGCCGATTTTGATGGGACTTTCGCTAGCAGACAGCTGATGTAATAAGGAATGGCGTTAGCTACTTTATATTAGATTTTTTTAGAAATGTATAAAATAAAATAATTAAATAAAAACGCGAGCGAAGTCGCCAATTAAAAATAGCGATTTCTAAAGCATCATCATTCGAACGAAATATACATGTATAGCAACGCATCTATGACATCCATAGTGTCTATAGATCTATCTATATTTAGGAGATCCACGTTTTTTTTGCTGTCTTTTTACATAAAAAAACTCCACACTGCAAAGAAAATAATATCTCACTCTCTTTGTGTAAACTAAACTATCTGTCAAAGAAGGCCTGACAGCTTGTAAAAGGGGACACAGTTTAAATAGATCATTACCAATAAGATCACTGCTTTAACAATGCGGTGAGGACAAAAACGGGACTCTATTACTAAGACTCCGCTAACCGTCTCTCTGTCACCAGGATGTATCTCATGAAGCGGGGTAGCTAGACAGATGTTTTTATACATTCTGTTTCTGCTATAACAACAATTATTAAAATAAAATGAAGTAAGTATTTAAAGAGGCTCCAGAAACAACCAGCAACCTGACCCAACCAATAAATGTCGCTATCCATATTAAGATCGCGGTAAAGATGATGAGTATCCGCTTGATATATTAACAGAATATATATTTATATATCATTGTATACTATCTATCCTTGGCGCTTGGTGAAACTTCATTTTATGTGATTAATTTTTTTTTTTTTAAATTAATCACATTTATATATCACTTCGTAATTAACAAATACAGAGAAGGAATGTGAGTATGTATAAATCGTTTGTTTTGCCGTTTTTATTAAATTCGGTACGAAACCCCTCGTGCACGAGTTTAACTAGGGCTTGGCCGGTTTTAATAATTTACAGCGCACTTAAAGTATTATCTAAAAGTCACCTTTAGTTTTAAAAATTATTTATTTATTCAAAAATTTAAATAAAACTGCAATTGTTAAAAGTACCTAATTAAAAAAATATCATCATGCTCATATCCCCGAAAAGGTAGGCAGAGGTACATGTGCATATTATGTACCTCTGCCTACCTTTTCGGGGACAACTTGCTGATGATATTAGGTCCAATGATGTGACAGCAGCAGATGTTAGTATCATTACTCGGCATTATTAGATGATGATGTCGCTTTGGTAGATAATAGTGGTGTGCAGTCTCACACACATGGCTAAAAATGCCTGGCACAAGCTAGCGACGCCCCAGTAATATCCATGGAGTACAAAGTCATGGAGTCTTTAACAACGGTATTTAGGATAAATAAATTAAAAAAAATATTCAATAAGAAAATGTAATCGCAAAACTTTTTACTAGATCTGTGTCTGAAGGCTTGTTACTTCATGAAGTGTCACGGCCGCCATTTTGTATATCCACCAGATGATGCATCCGTAGAATGAAAACTTGACGATGTTGTGCAATAGCTTTAGTCTAAAAATATTCATATTATTAGCTCTAAAAAAGTAAATAGTTAAGGATTATCGTATATGTCGTGAAATAATCAATTAACTTATGACACGCCATATCAATTAATTATTAACGGCCTACGACATATCTATACAAATAAATAAGATTTGAGTGTGTGTATGTAATATCAAAATAACCGCTTCTTACTACTTACGTAAGTACTTGCTACGTAAGTACATACATATATCAAAATAATATTTTTTAGAATTTTATAATATAAATACGGACGAAGTCACGGGCACAGCTAGTTATGAAATGTTAAAAATGTTATCTAAAAATAATTATTTATTTAGATAAATTAATCTTTCAACCCCGAAAAGTATCTGTTTTGAAACAAAACGAGAGTCATCGATATGAGGGATGCCGAATATGTTCGATAAATGATTATGGTATTCTGATCTCGCCATTGTAGTATTCTGGTTTCGATGTTAAGTAACTAGTGAACTAACGTAAGAGCTTATGAATTCAATCTCAGGTTCGCAATGAACCATTAAAATATCTTTGGTATCTATTGGTGACAAATATTTCTTAACCATCTAAAAATCCGTCTCCATACTTCTGCACTATCTGCCTAATCCGAAACGTACCTGGCGTGAAAATATGTATGTATATTTTCCATCTATTATATTTGTGTTATACAAAAGTTCCTGGATATCCGAGCTTTGCTCGGTGTTTTGTTAGTGGGCAGGTACATCACTTTTTTTTTGGAATTTTATTTGACATAATTTACAATGTTTTCTTGTTTCGGTAGGACTTCCAGGAACAGTTTCCTCCAAAAAAGAAGGAACTCAAAAAAAAAAGAAAAATAGCAATCTGACTGAGTTTTGAGCCCTGGTTTCTGCGTATTACGGCGCCCGGTTTCCCAACTGAGCTATTCTTATTTTACTAACAATGACGAAATTTAGCTTTGTATTGTAATTATATAGGTTTTTATTCCATGAAACACAATTAATAAAAGAAACCTGAAAATAAAACCTAGCTAGAACGATTTATCACCCCCGAAACCCCCTATATACAAAATTTCAAGAAAATCGTTTGAGCCGTTTTCGAAATCGCTGATATATACAAGAATTGCTCGTGTAAAGGTAGATAGATAGATATGAAATACGACTTCAGAACAAAAAAAAGAAATAACAAAATTCAAACGACACTTGCACTGTGTAGGATGTTTTAGTCACGAAACGAAAATGCATAGTTGTAGGCGTGGTACTGAGGTTAATCGTATTACTAACGGCCGTATTTACGACCACCTCCGAGCGCACAACAAAGCTGCTTCAGAGAGTCAACTTTAATGTTGTGGCATTGGGGAATATATTTTGTTGTCATAGTGAACAAGATGGCGGCTTTCTTAATGGTAAGAGACAACTGTAACTGATAGAGTACATGGATTATTAGTGAGTTTAACGGCTGCTCCCCTTCTGCATAAAATACTACAATATTAGGGAAAGTAAAAACGATAGTTCTTAATCGGAAAAGCGGCTACACAGCACTCCATCTACCTATTAATAATTTCATCGCTCGCTAATTATCACTACGTAGTATAAAACAAAGCAATAAGGCGGTTCTCTATCCCTATATCCCTATGTATGCTTAAATATTTAAAACTACGCAACGGATTTTGATGCGGTTTTCTTTAATAAACAAGGTAATTCAAGAGGAAAGTTTTTATGTAGGTATATAACATGTATAACCCGTGTGAAGCCGGGGTGGGTTGCGAGTAATATAATAATGTCGTAATTGGTTTTGATAGCTGGGTAATTCAATAAAAGCTATCAGTCTGAACTTATTTCTGAAAATATTAAGCTCGTCATTGTCGTGTTCGTGTCATGTACCTACTTTTGACATATTTATTGTAGACCAGGTATATTTTTTATTATGAAAAATCAATTGATTTAAAACCGTACATACTCGTCGTAGTCTTTATTTACGGACTAGTTATAGCAGTATTATATTAGAAGTTGTTAATGCATTTAGGTATTGTGACTTTAGAATGTAACCTGAAAGTGGGACACCCGACACAGTGTCAAAACATACCTCATGGCTGTCACGATGTCGTATTAATTTTCTTGACGGTTGGTAGAACCGACAAGTTTTAGGAAGGTTTAGTGATTGTTACGAAATATGTTGTAGTTTTTTAGTATTTGACGGTAAACCAGCAGATGGATCTTTACTAGTAAGTACTTTAATAAATGATAGGCCGGTAGACATTAAATATTCATAAATCCGTTGCTGATGAAAATTCTACTTATAAACTGCAGAATAATTAGTAACAAATTACAACAATGGATCTAGCCCCAAAATAAGTAAATTATATGTTTACGTAATGGGTGTTAATCAATAATATTAAAACATTGACATTTTAACACTCGTAGATACCAGAATAAATTTGTTAACCACCCAGATTTAAAAATACATATCTTTACCCTTACATAAATCAGGCCTTCATCGGGAATTAAACCCCAAGCTTGCAGATGGTTGCTGGCGTCAGGCGTATACGCTAACCAATAAGTAATAAGGCGGTTCAACTACATGTATAATAAAGAACTCCAAATTTGTTTAATTTGGGAAAATATACAGAGCTTATATTTCGAAGAAAACCAATTTTCTAAGCAATAAAAGCGAAATGAGATCTAATATTCTCAGGCTTAATTCTGAGGCTGAGTTCGTAACGTAGCTTCTACAATATACTCTCACAATATGTACTCATCAGCGGAATTCCCAAGGATGTAGGGATGCTAACCACAGTACAAATATTACCTCGCTCACACAGACGCGGCGCTGCATGCCGACTCTACGTTATATTTACTGCTTGAGTTTGGACTGCATTATTAACTCAATGAACTGAAATGTGATTCAACTTTATTTTAAATATATATGATTTTTATGGACGAGGAGGTTAACGCATAAGCGGTTTATTATGGAAAGAGGTTTCTACCGGCAAACCAAACCAGAGAAACCAAGAGTTTCGTTTCGAGCCTTTTAAATATAGCATTTTCTCTGATTGTCCTAGTTGTATTGTATTAAAACTTATTTTAAAGTCTGTCTTTATTATGTTTTTATTATACTACTTACACTCCACTGTCCGTTTTTCAGTTTGTCTGTTTGTCACCAGGCTTTAACTGATTACCCCTGATATTGATGCAATCACGATATAGATCGTTGAAACCAATACTGAAATATATGTATATTATATTTGAAGGAGTTCCCATAACGAACGATCTGTTCCGACCAATAGATTGAGTCGATCAATAGAAAAGTCAATTAATATATTAGCTTCAAAATAAATAATTATCATGAAATTGTATGTGAAAAAAGTGGTGTTTTTCCGTTTTAATACACAATAGATTAGGTACGGAACTCTTCATAGGCGAGTCTAACTCGCACTTGGCTAGATTTTTGAAGTTCCGGGGAGTATCAGATTGCGTTACTTAAGAACCTTTCCCCCTGGTTGGCAACGCGCCATTAACAATTCACTACGCTTACGATAGGTAGCGCGTATTTCTATGTAACAAAAAATCCTCGTGCTTATTATGTCTCCAATCTTATAAAAAACTTAATCTTAGATTTAAATTTCGAAATCTCGTTATTCTATCCGAAAGCTCTTGCTTTATTAAAAGTTATTTCGGTTGACCCATTTTCAACGTTCCCTTTCCGGGGCAGGGTCATCACAGGGCCAAAATGATTAATTGATTTAGAAATGACATTTAAGAAATCTTGGTTATTTCGTTGAATGATATTTTTCTCTTTATCAAAGGACGGAATTTGAAGACTACGATATAAAGTTACCTACTAAGTATATAATAATAAAAAAATTCGCAGTGCAGGCAAATAATCAATTACTGTACGACATATTATATTTAGTGTCAGTACAAAAATAAATTTTAGTTTATCGGATTTTCCAAATATGTCATCACTACATATTATAAAACAAAGTCACTTTCTCTGTCTGTCCCTATGTATGTTTAAATCTTTAAAACTAAGCAACGGATTTTGTGAGTGATTCAAGAGAAAGGTTTTTATGTATATAACATGTATAATATACCCGTGTGAAGCCTGGGCGGGTCGCTAGTAATCAAATAAAACATAATAATATGTATAATTGTGTTATTACTTATAATACATACATCCTTATTCTGTAAATATAAAATAACTATTGAATTTTTAAGCCCGGTCGTCGGTTTACTTGTTATATCTAGTCTCTGAAATGGCTGGTCAGATTTTGACGGGAATTTCACGAATAAATAGTTCATATTTTAAAATAATACTTATAATTAAGCAAGTGGTTTTCAATCGTCCAAAGCTAAGCGAAAAAACTTTATGACCGGGATATGAGGAACGGTTGATTAAATATGTTTTTTGGTGTTCATTATTATCCTTTAGGTGTATTGAATAGCGTTCTTCTCTACTGATTTTAAAAGAAGCATGAGATTCTTATTTCGCCTTTGTTATAGATAAATAATGCTAGTGGACCAATTACACAAATAATATACGTGTGTAAAACTACGGTGTTTTACACACGTATAATATTTGTGTAATTGGCTAGCTAGGCAGTTGAAATTTTCACATACGATATATTATTATTGCCGCTATAACAACATATATTAAAAATAGAATAAACTAAATATATAAAGTGTTCTCCCAGACAACAAACGTGATTTATAGCCGTTTTTATAGATAATAGTACGGAACCCATCGTGTGCGAGTCAGGCTCGCACTTGGTCGATATTGATACATCAGCTAATCACTTTTGCCTTTTATTTATTCAATTGACGAAATTAATGATATTTTATTACGAAAGCAATTGACGTCGGTTTTTGCGGTTTACGGCATTCACTTATGATGGTAAAGTTACCTTAAGGCATCTCTAAACTTTCGAAAGCTTTAGGTTATGTGTTGCCGCAACTTGCAGGCTGGCTCGTCGAGATTAGATGAAGTTTGAGAAACTTTTGTTAGTGTCCTAGGGAATTAATAATGGTTGTGATGCAAAGTTTAATTAAAATCAACTTTAATTAAATATTATAAGGATAGATGTGTAATAGAAATATTTGATGCCAATAGGTACTGATATAAAACAAATACACTAAACATATTATAATGAATGACAATTTGATGCTAAAAATAATTAAAAGTTTCTACATCAGATTATATCGGAATCAGCTGACTAATCTAGTGGAATTTGACAAGAACACCATTTTTTTACACAGAGCTTCTGACCCCTGCAACTCAGGAGGTAAACTAGGCTCAAACATAAATTAGGTCGAATTCGCATGTTAGAAAAACTCATTGATACATCGCGGGGTTTGAATCTAGACTACCGGACTGAAAGTCCGGAAGTACCGGAAGAAATTAGACCACCGAGACTGTACAATTACATAAACAAAAACAAAAACAAAAGAGGTATGGGGTTTAGCGTATTTAACAAAAAAAAAACAAGTATTTAATGAAAATCGTAATTGAAATAAATTTCCGAGTCAAATTCGCAACTCAAAACGTGCAGTCAGTCTCAATCTATATGTACATGTATATTATAAGTAATCCACAATAATATTGTACATGCGAAAGGCTGGCTGTTCATGGCTAAATAAGTGATCCAATTTTAGTACAATACAGTATGTAAGATTCAGTGTTCCATCTCACTACATATTATAAAACCGACCAACAATCAAGTTGGTTGTATGGAAGACCCTCACTACATTTATTTTATTATGTTTTTAGTATTGGTTGTTATAGCCTCAACAGAAATGCATTATAGGTATGTGAAAATTTCAACTATTTAGCTATCACAGTTAATGAGATGCTGCCTGGTGAACAGACAGACAAACAAACAAACAAACGGACGCTGGAATCTCAGTAATAGGTTTCCGTTTTTGCCCTTTGAGTAAAGGAACCCTAGAAACGGGTTCCTTATTATTCCTGTCCCTAGTAATGAAAGAACAACCTTTAATTAATGAGTCATATATTATATAATTTTAAATTAAAATATAATATTTTTTCGGATACTTTCTTATTGCCTACTCTGTCTAGTGTCTACTCTAAACTGGAATACGATGGTAATGAGCATTGACATTTCGAGGAGGCAAAAACATAAGAACAGAAGAGGCCCGTCTTGAGACTCTACCGTTAGTCCTGGTCCATATATTGACAGGTTTACGTTTTTAATAAACTTTAAAGAATTAGAGGTCGTTTTCAATCCATTTTTTTTTATTTTTTCCCCATTTTTTTTGTTTTTGTTACTCGATAACGTCAATTTTAAACGGATGTTGCTGAGTTTTGTTGTGTAACTCATATTTTAGAGGTAACCCATACAAATTTTATGATAATTTAGTATTTATTTAAATCCGTACATACTAAAAAAAAAGCTATTTATCTAGATGACATGATAATGAAATCGAAGTCGGTGTTCTGTGGTCACTGCTGCTTTTAAATCACTTACCATCAGGAAGTCCGTCTACTTGTTAAGATTCTAATACCAAAAAAACGGATAGATTTGAAAAGGCAGAAAATTGCGGATGTATTATATCGTATAATGGTATTGATGGAGACCGGTCCGGCGAGTAAAGTGTGGCCGCTAACGATTAGATACCGCTTGTTAGCAAATAACATTACGAAAAGGTTACGAATGGACGCGGCGTTTTATAAAATTGATCGTTTTGTAAGATTAGATTGGAGATTTTTGATCGGAAACAATCTGATGGATTTTCAGATAGTAAAAAAATAATTACGTATTTTTTTAAAAGTTTATTTTTAATACATCAAATGATGGAGATCTCTTTTGCTGGAAATAAGCTGACCCTTTGTACTGTGATACTTAAGTGAATATTTTGTCACATAAATTAGGAATCAATAATATCCTATAGACATAAAAAACACTAGGTAAGACGTTGCGTTCCGAACTTAAGGCTGAGGTACTAAATATTTAAGGTAAATTAGTTGGCAATTACCCCATCTTTTAAACCGAAACATGATAATAGCTCTAAAGATGTGATATTAATTCAGGCGAGCCATCTTGAAACTCTAAAGTCACTGGTACGGTGTCATCTGCTTAAAATAAAATTTATTAGAAAAAGTTATTTTAAGATTTTAAAACATTCAAAAGTATAAAATTGCTTGGCATTAACTGCTCCTCATATTAACATCAATAAAAATATAATGTGTAATAATAATATTAGTAGCATATCGACGATTATCTAAATTATATTATTAATAGCGGCCCGTCCCACCTTCGCACGGGTATACTTTATTACGTATTATATACATACTAACCTTTCTCATGAATCCCTCTATCTATTTAAGAAAACCACACCAAAATCCGTTGCGTAATTTTAAAGACTAAAGGTCGTAGCACACTTACACCTTCCTGCTCCGCCTCGTCTAAAAAATTTAGCCACGGCGTCTGCTGCGTTGCCATTGTAAACTATATCGCAAGGTCATGCTTTAAGGCCCATATTTGAATGACATTTTTTTAGGCGAGGCGGAGCAGGAACGTGTAAGTGAGCTACGACCTTTAAGCATACATAGCTGTAACTCCGCTCAATTTCTTTCATCGAATCTTTCCTATAAACTATAAACGAACTTGAACTTGAACTGTAAAAGGTGGGTTTTAATCAATTAGTAGATTTTGAAATGCACTATTATTTTTTGTAAATTAAACATAAAATATGTCAAAATCTTATTTAATTTAATATAACGAGTTTTAGTTTGTACTTAAAATATAATTTTACTACAAATGAGAAAACAAGAATATATAAATACATTATCTCGTATAATATGTAGAAATATAGCAATGTAGGCCTTTTTGCAAATGAGATTAAAAAGCTTGTGATAATCTGCCAGCGTCTAGGCAACGCTTCATGTGTTAAGGCCTAACATGAACTGCAATTTGTTCCGACGTATAGCGTGGTGCTATTAGTCAAAACGCTGATCACATCAGGTGGATTATTTTATTCCAAACAAGCTCACTAAAACCGGACGTAACGACTATTCGTTATTTTGAGTTGTATGTATGTTTATCTTTTCATATTCCGAGCTCATAAACGTTATACACATCATGTTCCGTATAATTGACATAAATGTCAAATGCAGATTTACTGGCTTCACTAAATTTAGAAAATGTTTATGGTAGTTTCAGTGAAAAACAACATCCGGTGTATGTTGTTTTTCACTGAGTTCTAGATTATTAACTCCCGCCCATAATTCTTTTAGTAATCAAAAGGAAATGTTAGTATAAGCAATTATAATTGCAGAAATAAAGGAAACTATGTAAATGAATAAACGCCTTGAACGTGTTATTTTCAACAATATTAATTTCATCGCGACTTTCGCCAATTGACCCAAAAATGCGGTTATTATGTATAACGGCTATTATTTTCTCATAACAGAGGATATGCACCATAAAGGTTATTATCGTGTACGCTATACCTACGAAAGGGGTTTAAATATTTACATTAGTGAAAAAGTATGGGGAGTTGGTACGTGTTTTCTTTAGCGTGAAGGTGACGGAGGCGGTAGAGCTCCGGTGGAGTCGAGCGCGACAGTGCGGCGCGCGTCACACCTCGAGCAGTGCGCGCCGGACGCGCTGACTTACCGCATTCGTATTAGAACTGCGGCCAGTTCGTTACGATCATGTTTTGTCACATGTATCGAGTTCAAAACAAATACTACGCGACTTTTTAGTTAAAATCGCTGTTAACTAATCCAGTGCACTTTTATTTGTTCATAATACGCGCGTCGTCGAGTTTGGCGCCTTAAACTTATAATGGAGCGTGTTTGAAGTGAGAGGTGACATTTGCAGTGCGCCTAGGATGAAGTTGTTCAAGAGGAGGCTGTCTTTTAGCGGAGATAAACAGAAACAAGTTTACCCTAAAGACGATGATCCTTTCGAGGACGAGGTATTCAAAACAATGAGAGAACTCATTTCTACAGCTGATCTAAGTTGGAGTACTAGATGTTTGCCCGTTTCAAAGTTTTAATGAGGATTTATAATGTTATACAAATACAAATTTAGTCCGTAATAACAAAGTTCGTAACGATATTGGTGTTTGAGTTTGATAAACGTTTTATTGGATGGTTTTTTACACGTTGCCGTTGGTGCGCTGCATGAAATAAATTGGAAGCCAAGGTTATCTTATCTAACTGAGGCCACGTACCGCGTGTTGTAGTTGCGAATCTATTTCGTAGGTTCAAATTATATTACAATCTATCTCTATCTCAGGCACTAGCTCCATCTTTCATTTGCAAGTTAATAGCGTTTCCGCATCTATCTAAAGTGCTGATAACATTCAAATGTTACGTAAAACGCACTTTAAATACAAACTTGCGATTTTCCATTAGCTCGACAATAACGAGGTATCGAAAACATGCAAGTCACTTTCTTCATTAAAATCGAAATTACGGGAACATGGCAATTTTTATTCCTTTTAAAATCGAAATTACGGAAAAACTTATGAAAGTGAAAAGCATAGCTTAATTATTATGTTACTTCAAAAATGTTTGCAAGGCAGAGTCATTATACTTCATAAGTACTCAGGCTAGATTTCCAAGTAAAACAAGCAGACAAATTTTCAGACAGTAAGAAATACACGATGTATAAAGACATCAAATGTGATGGTGCGTTGACAACAACGGGTTTGAATGCGAAGCCTCTTACGTAAGTAAGTTAATCAGCTACCGTGTTATCCAAAAATCATTTTCTTTTGTTTTGTTATCTGCTTACTTTCACGAAATACCATCACTCCAAAAATAATAACTCCATTATTTGACTTGATTTATAGGAATAATTAAATTAATCCTTAATCGTCAAATATTATAATATTTCTTTTAAGGTATACAAAAGCGGCCTTATCGAATTGAAGAGATATTTGCTAATAACCTTAGAGTGAAATTAGTATATTTATTTTTTTATATTGAAATATCCCTATTAATTAATGATGCGTTATTCATTAATGATATTAATTTTCAACTTTCATAATATTATTATCTGGATATTAGTAAAAAACTTGGAAATATTGTCCAAAAATACGTTGACCTTACCTAGTGAATGGAAATTCACGATTCCCCAAATTCGTCACGTCTCATAGACCACAGATTAATGACATTATTATCGATGGCGGAAATTTTAATCGATTCTTTATTTCATTTGTCATCGTGGGCTTGTCTACGTGTAACATATTGTAAAACTGTATCTGTATCTGTAACATTGAAGATATTCTATAAAAGTAATTGACACTGGTCTCTGAAAGGAAATCACATAGAAATCCTGGAAAAAACATATCAATTAAAGTTAATACTAATCGTTGTTGGCAACTTTGCTCAAGTTATTAGCCTTTTCCACGTTAACTACTTGAGTTATTTAAGTAAATTAAGGCATTCGAAATAACATTAACTGTTTACCCGTAAAACATATATTAAAATCAGACTAGTCATTTCGGAGATACACAAACACCATAGGTAATAAAAGTACGTCGCTGTCCTGCGGCCAACTGTTAGATCTGCAAGTCTACCGGCTCCCCAATCTCTGGGCCTGAACACAAGTTATTATGGCGGCAGGAATAGGGAAGGTAAGGCACAAAATAATAAAATAATAGAATAATAAAGCTAAATTAGTATCAAACCGAATGGTCTAACTTGAGATTATATTTTATGGTATGGTCCAGAGTGCTTTGTGCAGCTATTATTTCTTTACCACTTTAATCTGTCTCTGTTTAAATTAATCTAAGTTTTCTCAATACAAACTACTCAGAACGTGCCTCTCCACTTAATGTTTACGAGAGATATCGCGCTGAACAACCGAATCATTTCGACATTCTTTTATGATTGAATACGTCATAAATACTGCATCATATTTGAAATATGCGCCAACCACAAGCTATTACTTCGGTTAGAGCTGTGATAAACGTTATTGTTATATTTATATACGATTGGCTCAGATTCACGTACAAATTGTAGATACCGACATGTTTTTGGAGCCATATAAAAGTTGAATCGCTTTATTAACATTATAAACTTGAGATAATATGAGTTTACCGTGACTAGACTCTTGAAGATAATTTTATGGCTATGAATAGTTAAAGTCCCGAATTTCGGGATAAAAGTTTTGACTTTATAAAATATACATATAAGTATTTATTTATTTTAACCAAATAACCTTGTGAATACAAAAGGTGGACTTATGTGTTATCCACCCCTATCAGACCATTAGCCGCGTAGGGTCCTGGGTTCAATTACCAGGTAATTTTTCTTAAAGGTTTTTTAGATTTTTCTGAGTAAGCATTACGTTGCCCGGGATTGGAATGTGCCCGAATTGGCGATAGGCTTGCCACCTATCACATCAGGGCCCTATTACCTTGGCTAATCGTGGGTGTTCTAGTATATCTACTGGACTTACGAGTCGTGGATACTAGCACACCTCTGCCAACCCTTTCGGGGATAATAGGCGTGACGGTACTTTTTTATATAAATATTTTTCGCTAACGAAATGTTTATAAATAATTAATCAAACTGCATCGAATTTAAAGACAGTTTAATTTGATTTTATCAAAGCATAATTGCATAAGTGCGAAATGAAATTTGCTCGATTAATTATAATTGAATAATCTTCGCAATACGATGGTTAGCGGCATAAGCTGTAGCCGCACCAAATATTATCCACACTTTATTCAGAAGATTTTGTGTAGTGAAATAAAAAAAATATTGTATTTTGTTAAGTGGTAGGTACATGTTATAACATTTCTATTGAATTTACTATAATATTTTTATAAAAAATAATAAGTAGATAGACAGACAAACAAACGGACAAGACATAATATAATAATTCTAAAAATGTTAAAATCGTATATAGTCATCGATTTTTCATCGTCTAGACTATTTTTTTTAAGTGTATATAAATCATTCTTCTACAACTTTATTACGTACACAACTTAACGAAATTTACCATTACATTATTAAAATATCCTTGGAAAAAATGACCAATTCTTCCGTGAAATCCCAAATAGATTTATGAAATAACCTGACTAGTTATACCCAAGCAGTTTTTACATACCGTGTTTTGATTTGTCCAAGTCTATTTTTTTTAATTTATAATGAAATCTTAAAAGGATTTTAAAAATAAATACATACAATATTTCTAAACATTTATGTTGATTTTGCCTCTATTTTTGTCCATTCACTGGTTTGTCTGTTTCGCGCGTTAAACAAAAATCATTGCTTAATTATTTTGATGCAGAATTTACTATTTTAAGTATATTAGTATAGCTAAATCTAACTTGTCATTTTAAAAGCAACAAAATAAAGGAAATATAAAAGATTAAGTACCGGACAGACAAAACCGTGACCACAATAACCGGCTAGCGGCAACCTTATAAAACTCAAGATATAATTTAGTTCTTTATTAATAGTTATATTTAATGGGCATGGACATTGCGGTTAGGTAAAGTAATACATCACTTGGCGTAGGTGCAAATGGTTCATGTAATAGCAGTCTTAGAGATCTCACATTACTTGTACTATTGCTGCAAGATACTACATAATATATATCGAACTTGGAAACAATACAAAAATCCGTGCAATAGTTTCTGACAAATCGAACAAACAAACTGAGCGCGGCGGGGACGTTAATATATTATAATCATGTGCTGATGATATAATGAACTACTTCCCCACTTTAATGAATTAGTTACTCGGCCTTTGTATGCTGTAATCTTTGTGCGCCATTATTGTTACTACTCATCTTTAATTTTCCAGATGTTTCTTAAGTTTTGACATGAGAATCCAGGGTTTACTTTTGTGATCTTTCTTCTCTTCGCACGGTCTTTGGCATCTTTAAAAGAGTCCATTGCCACACTTGACTTGTTCCACGATATCTACTAAGGTTTTTTTGGGTTGTCCTATATGGACCCTAGTCAAGTGTACGGTGTTCAGATATTTGTTGCCAAACTCAGCTTACCGGATTTTAGATAACATAAAATTCTACCGCTACCGAAGGTTTTACTGTGTTATATCTGTCATGTCGTCGTTTGTTAGCTTTTCTTTTCTTTATTATAGATAGAGTTACTTAATATGTTTATCTGCTTATCCCATTCTGATATGTGGTTGCTGCCTTGTGAATAATGATTTTAAAGACCTTTTATTTTTTCTTAACTAGTGTTAAGAAATCACACCACTTTTAATTCACAACCATATCCCGAATACACCCGAAAGAAAAATTTGTTCTAAGAATTTTACAAGTTTTCCAATGACAATGTGTCGGTGGCTGCGTCAGCTCAGTCCGCGGTGGGGCGATAATCTTCATTGCGCTTTTGTTATTATCATCATCAGACATTTTTTTTACACCAATTCGTACTTTTTTCACTAATGAGCGCCTTCTTATATGTGTATATTAACTTCCCACCGACACATTCTGGAACTTAGCACAACTTTGCTTTCTTAAGACATTTTTTCTCTGGACTGATCCGGGTTTCTTATGTAAAATAGACCATCAGCCATAATGATTAAATCGGTCATTAACAATAAAATAACTTGTCCGGGTAGTATTAGCCATATCAGTGGTAATAGATAGACTTACACATTAAAGAAGCCTAGCGACAGAATAGCGTCGAACTGTTACTTATATGGTATTTATGTACCAAAATGTTCTCTTACCAATAACATAAAACTAAAAAAAACATAATCAAATCAATAAAATAAATATTTAACGGTGCTTCCATACAATAATCGTGATTTATTGTATAGATTTAATAGTAGGGAACCCTTCGTGTGCAAGTCGGACTCGCATTTCGTCGGTTGTTAATTTATAATAACAATGTTTTTCTGTATTAGCATTATTAAGAACACAATAATTTACCAATGTACAGTATATAATATGTTCAAATACTTCGGAATTACTAAGCAACCTGTGTTTACCGCAAATGACTTACTGAGTTATGTTACTTAAAAAAACGGTTACAAATAAAAAACTTTTGCATGTACACGTCATTAGCTTCCTATAATTCTTAGGATTAGATATGAATTGATGGTGATTCTGTTGCGTGCTAACTAAAACTATTTGAAGACATCGGTATCTTCTTTTCAATGCAGCTAAAAGAAAGAGACAAAACAAGTTTAGTGCTATGAGATTAATTTACTCACGATTTCTATAGACGTTTAATATATACCTCGGATCGTTTAAAAGCCTTACAAGTTATTATGTCCTGACTAATTTAGTATCTCTTTTTTTATTGGAAAAAGATAATATACATCTATAAAAAAATGGGAATGTTTCTTTGTAATATTAGAATAAACGCCCTTAAATGTATTTGTATGTATACACGGTACGTATATCAAAATAATATTTTTTTACAATATTTGTTCGTCTATGTTTGTTTCGGCTAATCCGATTTAAATGAGACTTTCATTTACAGAGAGTAACTAAGGCTTTACTTTTATTTTAGAATTTTATTTTAAAAATGTATAAAATAATAAAAAAATAAAAACACGAACGAAGTCGCAGGCACACCTAGTTTAAAGTAAGTTGAGACGATGTGCACCAGATTCAGCACCATTATTTATTTAATATTATAATGAAGATTAAAATATTACATTCTCTTAATACTCGTAGCATGAGAATTTTACCAGTAGTTTTACCATTGTTGTTTTTACACCAAAAATGTTGCTTTACCATTGTCTGTGAATGTAAAAGTTTCTTATATTTCTGGAATAAAATTTATATCGTTAGAAGATATGCATATTACTTAAAAATGTACAATGCATTCCTCAAAAAAAATTAACGATGAAACATTATTTTTGTTTGTTTGGGATTATTTTATAAAAATTAAATCGTTTTTAGTATACTTAGCAAATAAAAGTATTCTTATTTTGAATTATATAATCAAATTAATCAACCAAAGAAATAAAATTCTAGTAATTTAATCTCAAAATATTCTACGTAAGTATTCTGAAACGCGAATTTTGTAGATTCGAATTATATTTTTTTTATCCAAACGTTCATACGAAAATAATTTACAAAATACAGATCAATGTGGAACAAATAAACAAAATGCGAAGATATTAGTCCTGAATGATTTCAAATAAACATTAGGTATGTAAAGTCATTACTTAATTGTATTGGAGGTCTATTTCTAAAAGAATGTTACAGAATCCGGAAAATATATTTTAATGACTAAAATAATGTATTTTTAAGTACCTTCACGCCTATTATCCACGACTCGTAAGTCCAGTAGATATACTAGAACACACCCACGATTAGCCAAGGTACTAGGCTAAGGTACAATGTATTTTTATTAAGATTATACCTAAGTCAAAAACATAGTCTACACATTTTTGTTAATAGAATGTACAACATATTGAAAACATTATATTTAATCATTATACAAAGAATGCTTAATAATATAAAAGATATTATTTACAGATATTTATTGCGACATAGTACCCTTCACGAAGCTTCATATACGTTCAAATATTTTTTGTGTTACAATTGTTGCGATTAATAAAGCCAAGATATTTATTTACTTCATTGTCTTCAATTATTAGAAACCGTGTTCAATAATACCTAATTAATAACATATTATGATATATTTAATCGTTTTTGTAGTTGTAAAATAAATATTTCTTATGTTTTAAATACTTGCACTATATAACAACTTCGCTTTATTATTTTTTGTTAAAATCATATAAAACATTACTACTTTTGATATCGTAACGAGAAACATTACCCGCATATTTATATATTTCAGGTAAGTAGTACATATAAAATCAATATTTTGTAGTTGCTAATAGGTACAGATTATGTTACAAAATTTTGGAAAGTTTAATGCCTTTAAAAATTGAATAAATATACCTGAATTAAACTTACGTTTCAGCTATAAACATCAGCGACCAGCTTCATTAACCCGCAGAAATTTCAAAAAAATAAAGATTACTAGTTATTCTACAAATAATAGTCATTTATTTACAAATAATAGTCATTTATTTACAAATATTAGTCATTTATTTTAAAAAAAAGTTAAATACTTATCGCTTAATATATATTTTTTAACATTGACATTTAGCTATCTCGCTATCTGAAGTTAGGTTAAACGTTTTTCCAATCAATTTTAGTATAGATACTCGCATAATTTACAACTGTTTAATATTAAACTAAGTTTTTTGAATAAGGAAACCAGACAGCTATCCGGCCATCTACAATAGCTAGTTATCTCAAAGATCTTACCAAGCAATGTTGGTACAAATGCCCGCCGGGCTTACAACTGTCCTTGGCCTCTGTTGGCTTAGCACTCTTCCAGTACAGATAGTAAACACGTTGGTTGTGAGTGTTATTTCAAATGATATTGCTATGATCTTAATCTTTACTTTGGAATTTCAAGTTAAGTTTGAAATACTTTGTCCTTTCATGCTTTTTCTGTATATTTCTATACGTCATTTAATATTTACAATTAAATATAGGAGTAAAATTAAATAATAAAATAATAATAAATAATAGGTACTTGCCGACCCAACATATTTCGTATCGTTTAATATTAATGCAGATTTTGATGCAACATGTCCAAACTAAATAAAACCAAGAAGAGAGAGTTTTTTAGTTTTAACGTCTGTAGTATTTTATTAGTCAGTATCGCGCCAGTGAACAATAAATTTTTTTTGGTTTATTTTTTAATTGCATTAGCAGAAGATAACGATAACTGAAATATGTTTAGTTAGCGCACCACAGAATTACCACCAATGATAGCTAAGAACAGTTTACAAAAGAAAGTTAGGGTTTTTTTTAATTCGTTGCAATTTAATAAGAACGTTATAATATGTGCAGGAAAATTTAGAAAAAAATAATCCAACATAGTATTATAATAGTTTGCCAAAACTTGTGAATGGGCTTGGTAGGTACATGGTGGTATTTTATTTCAATAAGGTGGTATTTTATTTTATTGTACCCGTATTGAATTGAGGAAAAAAACGCTAATAAACTTTACACGAAAGCTTTGCACAGATTATAAACTATTCCAACATGGTAGTCCACTTAAATATTAAGAAATATTTACGTAGATGTAGACGTGATGTCTAACGTCATTAGCTGTATTTACAATGACCCTTACGTAAGAGTATTTACCGTTTTAAACAATTTACATGCGTTGCTGCATACTTAAACATGTCATTAAAATGCGTACTCTCTCTATCGATTTCCCTGAGAAGAAAAGCAAGTAAACACACAATTGCCATGGAAACAGCTTTCGTGCAATGATGCTAGATTTATTTAAATATCTCCACTTGACACTTCCCCGATTGTTTGACTTTCAAATAATGTCACGATATTATTATTTTATTCACAGATAACGTAACATCACGATATTATTGTTTTCATGTTATTTAATACGTTGATAGTTATGTTTAGTTGTACCTATATAATTTATTTCCAGCAATAAGTATATTATCACTCCTCGTCTCCACTCTCAATATAAAAAAGTAATCCATTTCCATCCTAAAGGGAGAAGTGTAGTGGAATTACTTCAGTGTCCAATCAAGATTTACGCTTGGGTCTAAAATTCTTACAGTAGGTTTATTGTCAGAAATCACAGTGCGTTTGCATTATAATGCAGTGTTTTAATATTACCCGCTGGCCCATTAACCAATCAAATCACTTATAACTAGAAAGTCAAATTCACGGTGACCAATTGAAGTCTTTCTTTTAAATGAAATTGTATCTTAATAATAATAATCCTAATGATAAGTATCCTGACGAATCACTGTATCCTTAAAGCGAACGTGCTATAGTAGTTGAATGATTATTTCTGTCGGCGTCGTCATAGCCTCTTATGCTTGGTTTTGACCTACTTATTTAATTAGTAGTGAACTAAATTTTACACATATCCGATTTAGGATAGGTACACCTAATTTTGACGTCACAACTCGTAACTAAGTTGTATATGTATACGCATTTAGTCACTTCAATTAACTAAAAATGAACTTGATAGTCAAATATATGAACATCAGGTATTAATGATAGCCTAGTAATTTGTGTTGCTAGACTATCCCACTGGTGTTGTACGGTTCGTATTTTTTCTACCGCTTTACCTTTTCTAAAGCTGCAGTTTTTGCTCAAAAGTGATATGTTGTATTGCATTTGTAAAATATTTAATGAACACGTAATCCATGAAATATTTAAGTAAACCTCAATTTTATTTACCCTGTATTCTAAATTAAATCGATCCCAGCTATTGACGATAGACTTTTTGGTTATTGGAAGTCTTCCACTACCTACCGGCCCACTCGCTGCAATTGTATGATAATGTACCACGTCTACAAGTTCAAGGATGATATGATAGAACGTATAACCTTTACACGTTTCACACAAATATAAATCAGAAGCCTGCAATTTTTTTATCCCTACTGATATGCACATTGCACGTGTTATAGATAACAAAATAAATAAAAAAAAACTTCGCTAGTAGTTGTGGCGATGGTCCCGCCACCTATCACATCATGAGCCCTTGTTTCTTAGCTAATGGTGAGTGCTCTAATATATCTATTAGACTTACGAGTCGTGGATATACCAGCACACCTATGCCTAGCCCTTCGAGGATAATAGGCGTGAAGGTACTTTTCTACTTCTTTTTTAGTTATCAGCTCTCACGAAAACTTGATAAGAAAATTACCAACCAACAAAATAAATACACGTTTACGAATTTTCGAAAACTTCAAAATATTTCAAATAAATACGATACGGAGATCTGCATTACTTTTATGTAAATAGATCAATCGTCGGCTTCGTACAATCTGTGATGTAGCTTTCATTATTAAATCGCTCTATAAAAGTCTTATTTAAAAACATGTTGGATTTTTAACATTGTTGCTTAGATCTGTGACAACTTTATTTATTCTACCGGCATGTGATGAAAGTAGCGACGAAATGTTAAACCCACGCCTACACATTTCAACGCTTCCTCAGAATTCGATGCATAGGCCGACGTGTCTGTTTATTATTTTATGTGTTTTATAGTTAATCTGTTGAGTTATTTAAGTTTTTAGGCCAAAAACCTTCTTGTGCTTTGCTTTATATTAGT
This sequence comes from Lasaia peninsularis, assembly GCA_018236625.1. Classification (NCBI taxonomy): domain Eukaryota; kingdom Metazoa; phylum Arthropoda; class Insecta; order Lepidoptera; family Riodinidae; genus Lasaia; species Lasaia peninsularis. Next base: position 23,202 of record DVZL01000126.1, read on the forward strand.
TTACTTTTCTATAACGTAATAGTACTGCAAAAACCGTCGGATTAGATGAGCGTTTTTATGTTTTTACTTATATTTAGAAAATTACTGAACCAATTATTATAACCATGAAATGTATATGAGATCGTCATGAAGGTACGTCAACCACAGCATAAAATATTATTTTTTAAATCTGTTCATAATTATTATCGGAAACATCGCGTAACACACATTCAAACAATATATGTTCATTTGATTTTATATCCTGCTTCTTTGAAGTCGGCTAAGAAAACAAGATACGTATGTCGTTTTACAGAAAGAACATATACAATTGTCAAATACAAATATTTAAGGCATTCATCATATACTTGTGAAAATAGATATTTGAATATTTTAATGTAGACCGTACTTATAATAGAAAAAATATTTATTTATACTTATTACAGAAATCGGCTTGTTTGTTTTCTTCCAATCCAATAAAAAATACGAAATTTTATACATAAATGTCCACGCGTTTATTACAAACAAAATTATTAATGTAATATCAAAATTTTGCTATTTTAAAATTAGCTTGATTTTAAAGTCTTTTTTCTAATTTACTATTATTATTGACTAAAATTATAAACGAATCATCACTTAAATGGGTTCTGCGGATAACTAAAGACAGAGTACAAACTTATACAGATAACATTTTCATTATTTCACTACGGAACCCTAGTGAACAATTATGCGGGTACACGAAATTCGCCGTATCCGGTGTTATTTACTATTCTAATGTTGTACGCATGGGAACTTCCGCGCTTACGATAGTTATTGTCGAAATTTCTTTTGACAACATATTTGTTTTAACAGAATATGGACACAGAAAAATGAGCAATGTTGATTGATATTGGTCGTGGGGTTAGTATGATTCTCTGATTTCATTTCTAACGGACAGACATTGATGAACATTGAATTTTGTATTCCTGGGTAATCTATTTTGGTATATATTTTAGTATTTATGCGTATCGAATAAATATCTTTGACAAATATATATATTTTTATAGGATAAGACAGCGAATCCTATAAAAAAAATAGCGTGTGCCTGACGCGGGTCTCCTGTTGGTAAGAGACAACAACAAAAGTTGTATGTGCGTCGCTGTCCTGTGGTCGGGCTGTTAGACCTTATTTGCAAGTCTACCGGCTACCCTACCCTCCAGACCGGAACACGACAATGTCATTATGGCGTCAGGAATAGGTAAGGTGGTGGATCCCTACCCGGGCGAGTTGCTTCACAGCACTCTACCACCAGTGGTCATGTTGGTATTGACCCAGTTAACCCATGCTCGCCTCTTTTATAATCATACCAAAGTATAATTTGCTTAGTGTAATCCGTCTAGAGATTTGTATCTATTTAGTACTAATTGTGGCCGCGACTTCACCCGCGTTTTTATTTAATTATTTTATTTCATACATTTCTAAAAATAAAATTCTGTAATAACAGTAGTCTAAGCCGTTTCTTATTACATTAGCTGATAGTACTAGTAAAAAGCTAATGTAATAAGTAACGGCCCGTCGAAACGGTCCAGTCGTTTCAGAGATTAGCGAATACAAACAGACAGACAGAAAAAAAAAACGGTTTTGGTATATATAACTTGTAAAAAAACCAGTACATATACATTTAGTAAAAAGCGGTTATTTTAATGTTAGGCTTAAATTTTATTTATTTGTATACATATAGTTAATGTTCTACCTTTTTTTATCGCGTTTTGAGTCCTTACCTTTATCGCTACATAACTTGTACACTACTTGTTAAAAAATACATAACTAGCGACCCGCCCCGGCTTCGCACGGGTATACTATACATGTTATACGCATAAAAACCTTCCTCTTGAATCACTCCATCTATTAAAAAAACCGCATCAAAATCCGTTGCTTAGTTTTAAATATTTAAGCATACACAGGGACAGGGACAGAAAGTGATTTTGTTTTATAATATGTAGTGGCTCCAGTCGGTGGCGCTAGGCGTTACAGCCCATAATTATTAATTATCATAACATTATTAATTAAATAATTAATAAATAAAGAACCTATCGATCCGGATACATAAATATTTGTTTGTTTATTAATTATGTACTACGAAGGCGCTCCCGGTTTCGTTGACCCCCGTTATTGGAAAATGAATTTATTTTGTTACACGAGTAAACAATCTAACGCTTTTTAAATATAACATACTACCAACCCGTCTTACTTTGGCACGGGTACTCCACTCCATCACTCCATCTATTTAAAACCGCATTAAAATCCGTTGCTTAGTTTTAAAAATTTAAGCATACATAGGGACAGACAGAGAAAGTGACTTTGTTTTATAATAATATGTAGTGATTATATAATAACATTTGATATTGAGTTGAGAAATACTGCATTTTTGAGATTTTTAATGTGATGTCGTGAATAATTACTTTTTTTTCTGATGTAAAGAAATGTACTGAGTATTTGTACAACTTAAAAAGGTCTACAGAAAACTCCGCGATGGATTTACTGGACTTATGAATCGTGGATACACAATACACCTCTGCCTACCCGTTCGGAGATAATAAGCGTGAAGGTACTTTATTTGTATAGATAAGTAAGTCTCTGTTTCAGGGTCTACGTTTGATGAAGGAAAGGAAACGCGTGGCCTGGTTATTGCTGCTCCTGGCGGTGCTGTTCGCTTTGTGCTGGATGCCGTATAACATCATGCAGCTTCTGCTGGATATCAATGCAGTGAATCCCAAGGATTTGAGCATGTATTTGCCGTATGCTCTTTTTATAGGTAAGTAGTGAAAGTCTAGATTTCTATCAACCTTTACATCATAACTTGTTCTGAGGTTAGATATTAACCTAATCCATCCAGAAAGTAGTTGCTCTATGTACAGACAGCGACAATTTTTTCATACAGCGACTACCATCTGACTCAGAAGAAAAACCATAAATTAGGCCAAATTCGAATGTACTCACAATATTTTTCTCCACTGTAAGAGCACTTAGAAAATATATTTTTCGCTGTGTTGGTCCGAGTGCTTTGTGTAGAATAGACCAAGTGCCTTCCTACCAGGCAGCTCGTAATAGGCGAGCAAAGGTTAACATGACCAACAGGTGGTAAAGTGCTGTGCAGCAACTTCTCTGGGTAGGGATTCACCGCCTTATTAACATAATGACATTGTCGTGTTTCGGTCCGGAGGACAGGATAGCCGGTAGACTTGCAAATAAGGTCTAACAGCCTGTTACGTATAAATACAGACACGACAAATTTGTTTATTTGTATAGATAAAGTGTAGTTTCTATTCCTGTAGACATCCTTAAATAATTCGCATTTAGGGCATTACAACAGAATAAAATTAATATTTAGTGGAGGCTCTCATACAACAAAAAAAATGCCGCTATTACCGGCACGGAATCCTTTGTACATGAGTCCAACTCACACTTTACCGGTTTTTAATACTCATGATTTTTCTCGAAAAGTTATTGTTTCAACAATCACAAGGGAGTTGAAACAGTGCGGTCTTTTTTATTTTATCCAAGACAACCCAAGTAAATATTATTTTATAAGGGGCTTCGAGCGTTGACCACCTCGTTGGTCGAGGAGCTAGCGTACCTAAAGCCGCCGACCAACAGCAAGACTTGAATTCGATTCCCGACGGGGACAGGTGTGTTAACAAAGATTTTCGGGTCTGTGTATTTTTAAAATTTATTTTGGCATCTATTTCAGTATTTCTATTAGTATAGTTGACTAATACTAATATAGTTAACTAACCACATAGGCATTTAGTTTTCTTCCTTTGGATTACATAAATTTGTCTAATTAGTCTAGAGATATTTATTATTATTACTAGCTGTGCCCGCGACTTCGTTTCTTTACACATTTCTAAAATAGAAAAAGCCTTTCAGAGATAAGCGGGTACAAACAGACAGACAGACAGATGAATTAAGAAAAATACTATTTTGGTATACCTTGTATGTAGACATACATATGTATTTAGTAAAAAGCGGTTACTTTACTATTATATACAGACACCACACTTTCATTTATTTGTATTTGTAAGCTCCAAAGCTAAATGATGTAAAATAAACTTCACTTTTAAATTTAATTTGATTTTTGAACGACAAAACGAACATGTATGGATTTGCACGAATAATTCAAAACTAAAATTAGTCAAATCGATCCAACCGTTCTCCGTTCTCAAGTTTAGCGAGGCTAATGAACAGCAATTGATTTTTAGAGTTTCCCAACTACTAAGACTCCACTATCCGTCTGTATGTTTATCACCAGGCTGTATCTCATAGACCGTAACAGTTAGACAAGTGCAAATTTCACAGATGATGTATTTCTGTTGTTGCTATATATAATACTAAAAACAGAATAAATGAAATATCCAACAATCGTGATCTTTTTCGCCATTTTTATAAATAACTAGCTGTGCCCGCGAGTTGTCCTCATTTTATTTTATACATTTCTAAGATAAAATTCTAAAATAAAAGTAATCTCAGCTACTCCTTATTACATCATATGCATTTGGTAAAGAGCGGTTATTTTCACATCACATATTACAGACATCCTAATTTCCTTTTTTGTATAAATGGTACGGAACTCTTTATGCGCGAGTTCAACTCGCACTTGGCCGGGAATATAAATAAAAAGATTTAACATTAATAGACTTATAATCAAATATAAGGACCTTCACTAGGATGAGGATTTAAATTGGTTGGCAAAATCTTTATTTAAATAAATGTCTTGAGGAGCTTCCTTAAAAAAGGCCTTTACCCGAGGGCAATCAGGGAAATCGTTGAGGCGTGATTACGTAAATATTTCGTCGCTCGGGCCCGACGGGAGTTTCGGCGATAAAACTGGAGTTTTAGTGATAAAAATTTTACTGTGGGTAGCCTGATTGTGCATATTTGGAAGAAACATTCGCGTGGTCGTAAAGAAGCGGCTGGAAAGTGAGGTTTTAAAAGATATAGTCTTTTGTAGGGTTTCGTTATTAAAGGTTAAAAACGAAACCCATCACTAAAACCCTTGTCTAAATGTCTGCCTGTCATTTTCTGTTGCCGCTAGAAAAATAATTACTAAAAACATAATAAAATTAATAATTAAAGAGGGACCTTATCTAGGTTTGGGCCTAGTTTCCAATCTGGGTTACAGAGTTCAGATGGCAGTCGCTTTGTGTAAAAACTGGACACCAGTTTTTACACAATATCATCATATATACCCCCGATATCATCTGATATAATACAGAATAAGGCCAAGACGAAGAGAGAAAGTGAGCTCCGATACAACAAACGCGATTTTTTATTGTTTTCTCAGAAAATGGTAGGGAATCCTTAAATAGGGTTTTCATAGAAATCCATCTTGTGAGTTTAAAAAAAACTACGAACTTTAATATTGTTACAAAATTGCTAAACGTTCAAAATGGCTGGTGGTCATTGCCCCCGCGCCTAACCGCCGGCTATTTTAAATGTGGAAAAGTCTAAAAGGTAAAACATTGTGATAATTTATTATTAACAGTTTCCACTCTACGTAATGTCGGTTTGTAACAGATAAAAAGGTTTTTTGTAACACTTCAAAGCAATCGCGTCGTAAGCACGAGCGCTGGAAGCTATTAACAAATTGCAGGTTTTCTTTTATTTTTTTAATACGCTTTTATTAGCTTGGGTTGTACGTATGTATGTATGTATGTATGTATGTATGTACCGGAATCTTTTAGCTCGATTTTCGCCAAGTTCCAGCAGTCGGATTGATTCGAAACTTTGCACACTTATCAAGGACCGATGACAATGCAATAATATAAAAACAGTTCCTCATTATCCTTATTAGGACCGCCAGGATTAATAAA